>DVYO010000019.1:0-11210 GCA_018236165.1 Emesis angularis | reverse complement strand
CATTTATGTACCGATTTATTACAAAAACTAATCAGCTCTTTTAAACTCAGTTGATACTATAAATTTTATCAAAATCGGTTAATCCGTTAGGACGTAATCGTTGGAGAGAATTTTGAAAAAAATAATTATCTGGTGAAACAAGGTCAAATTTAATCCACTTTGTAAAAATACCACTTAATAATACAAATTGGATCAATATCAGTAGATTCGTTCGGGATTTATCCATGTCTAAAAATATGAAAAAAGTATTTTTTCGACCTCACGTCGATTTTTCAATTAATCGTATTTTGTAGCTTGTATGAGATTTGAATGATTGAAATCGGTCATCGTATTCATAATTTCCCTTTTTTAAAATATTTTTTTTACCAAACTTTAGAATGTTGAACCCAAAAATCTTAAGTATATTTTCCTTATTTTGCTTACCTTAGCTGGAAGTTTCAATGGCCTGCAGGTTCAACCTATTTACAAACTTTTTATTACTAATCTCACAAAGTTAGCTGTGTTGTGTATTAAACCCCAGTTTTAAAGTATCAATCGTACACCTACCAAATTATGATTGATGCTCATACTTAAGGAAAAGAGAAATCTTATGAAATCTCAACTTCACCACGTAGTTTAGATACCAGCGCATTGTTTAGTGCTAACTGGCGAAGACTAGGAAAACCACATGTTTTCTTTGATGTCTTATACCATACAAAAATAAAAAATCAAACCTTGTTGAGTGACTCCCCATCCTGCTGAAGAAATGATTGTTTTAATATTGCTTTCATTAAAGCTAGCCCAAAGACAAGCCGGCTGGACGAATGCCGTCTGCAACACGTCACTTTCCAGCTTCATAAGCGCAATGTCATAGTATTTGCTTGGTGCCGCATAATTTGGATGCTTTATAATATTTATAATCTTCATATCCTCAGGATAACTTTGTTCCTGTAATTTAGTTTCCAGGCTAAGTATCTACTTTCTGGTGGCCTAAAGTTTAAGTGGTGGAGAATGTCAATGGTATTGAGTTTACCTTTTATACAAAGTTATTAAAGGTGTACGTTAAATAAATAAACGTCCCATTCGCTTTACCCGAGTACAAAACTTAGGCCGGGGATCAAAATAAGCAAATAATTTGATTGTTAGGACTTCTAACTTGACATTTTTTGAAGCCAGTACTTGAGTATAATCCTTGTATTGAGGTAGCAACCATTTATGAATGAAAAATAGAAAAGCAATTAATGAAAACAATTATGAAGTAAAAAAGGTATTTCTGTAAGTCTATCTGTTAAATTATTTGGTTCGCTAACATGACAAGGGTTGACCACATTTTATATTTATTGATAATTAATTATATTTTTACGGGGTATTTTGTAACACGTTGTATAATAAGCCAAAAATTGTAGCCCTGCCAGACTTGTATTAATGTGGAATATATTTAAGGTATTATAATTGGTGAAGTAATTGGTTACCTATTTGTTCGCAGGAAGATGATGGCAAAAACACAGACAACTCTCCGGAAAAAAATCCGACACTTCTTATTTTATTTTTCCTTTTACAGAAAAATATGCAATATGTTCCTCTTGTGTCAGGACCATAATTGATATTTTTTTCTAAATTTGTAGTTGACTGGGATAGCTAGTAATAAAGGCAACTTACTTTTACTCTTGTAAGGTCCGTTACCCCAAACCTGGCTATTTCTGGGACAGGATTTACGATGTTAGTATCTCCTACAGCATAGGTACAGTGCGCAGCAGTCAATACAAAATTAGGACTGATAAGAGTACTGCCACATTTAAATATCCAATTTCCATTTATTGATTTCCAGCCAAGGGCACCCTGTGAATATAACGTTTATGGTTAACATAATTATATGACGATGTACCAGGTTCTGTTGTCGTGTTATTGCAGTAAATTTTTATGTAATTAATGGGATTGTTATGTTTCCTTTGTGGTGATAGACGGTAATACAAACATTTGCATTACATCAAATTGTTATTCTAGGCCCACAGTTAGTATTACGTTGTATAAAAACATAATTATTCAAGAATCAAATCATACTTTAATATTCTGTAAAAGTCTAAGTAGCAATACTTATATTTTCTATCTACCAGGCGTCAGAATAAAGTAATATCTGATTTTATTACATTTTCAAAGCTTAAGGAGCTTGATATGAACTCGACTATAAGAAATTATTGGAGTTTCAAGTAAATTAAAATTACAAGAATCTATGTTTTTTGTTATGTAAACTGTTTAATAATAGGGCTTGAAAAGTAGTAAAACAGTGTTTAATGAAATAAATAAAAAAAATACATATTTACGTATATTGTCTTATTGTACGATGCTTCATAGATAAACTGATATACAATAAAAATTCACAGAAAACTTTAAATATGTCAAATTCGATTTTTTTTATAGAATAATGGGCAAACGAGCAAGAGGTGCACCTGATGGTAAGTGATCACCACTACCTATGGACAACCACTACACCAGAGGTCTCGCAGTTTCGTTGCCGACCTTTTAAATATGAGAAGGTTCTCTTATTGAAGGTCTCTAAGTCATTCGTTCTGCTGGTAACTGATTCCACAAAGGAGTAATGCAAGGCAAAAAATTCCGAAAAAAACGATATGGAATTTAGAATTTTGACGCAATATCCGATGGTGGAATTAAACGGTAGGAATTAATCCGAACAACTCTTCAGAACATCCTCTATGAAGATGCACAACAAACATCAAATGTAATGCCAATGATTCGAATCGCGCTACGTTGAATGCGATCAAGAGCAAGGAGCTGATACTGGGGAGCTCCGGCTCAGATATGGGAACATTACACTCCATGTGAGGTCCAGTTTTTGCCCAATAAAGTTAAAGGTGATGGGCCAACAAGAAGCAACGAGTTGTCCGTGAGTCGTAGTATGCTCAGGATTTTCTATTAGTAGTACGTGTAAAAGCAGACGTAAGTTGTTAATATGTTAAACTAATTAACCATTTCAATAACATATGTCGGCTGTTGCGAAAGCCCTTGCTATAATATATTTGAAGAATATAATGTTATAAGTTTTAATTGAAACTTAATGACATGCACAAATGAAATAAAATAATAATAAAAATTAAGGGGAGATATTATAGAACTCTATCAGTAAATGCGACGATAAGCCAAACGCGCACTTTTTACAAAGTATCATGATAGCTGATGGTGTATTCCTAAAATGCAACCTAAAATACTATGGACACACCTTGCATTTCTATACTAGTCATAAGTCTACTTTCATATTATAAGGCGTCACTAAATCTGTATACAAAAAAGGTGTATTCAATGTTCTGGCTTCTAGTATTAGTTATTATTTACAGACTTTATACTAATTGCACTTATTTTAATTGCGTGAGCGTGTACATTTTGGTTTCTGTTTTTTTTTATCATACCATGTGTGGAAATTCTCCAGGAACAGAAGCACGTCCTCCAATAAAACCACCGTAAATTGCACCTCTGTCTTGATTGTATTTTACACCTGCAATAATCAAGAGAATAGATTTAAAAAAATCATTGCATAAACAACAGTATAACAAATATTTGTCCGGAGCAAAAATATATCAGTGTTTTATAAGGATTATTATTAATAATTTGTTTCGTTTGAATATTCCAATATTAGATCTAAATTCCAAAGGAAATCAGTTTCTACAGATAAGAAATTAATTTTAGAATAATTCATTTTTAAATCATTTAGTGTATAATGATTTAATTAAACTTTTTGTACTAGTTGATAAAAGTGAACAAAATGTGATTTGGGATACCAAAAAATGTGGTATATAGTGTGGTGGTTATTTAATAGTGATCTAGTTTTGTAAAGAGTCTCTAAGACTTTGTACCACTACTTTACCCATCTCTACTGCAATTGGATAGCGCTTTTCATTATTATATAATATGTCGTAATCTTCACATATAATTAAAACGCAGTAAAACAGCCAGATAAACAGGAAGATTTAAAATTTTCTATATCTCTGTAAATAAGAATTAGGTTCTCACCAAATTTATGGAACCAAAATAAAGTAGATAGTCCCTAATGGTGTCTTCCAAATGAAACAAAGATTTTTACATTTCATCTTAATTATGAAATTGCTCCTTTTGGGAAATTAGTTGATAAGGCTATTCTCATTTTTAATGGGATAGACAAAAAGTCTCTTGTGATGAAAGAGACACCCAACTATAGGATAACATGTACATCAAATATGTTAATGATAAGTTAGATACCTTCCATGGCCGTCAATTGGTGTAACTGCCACTTTAAATATCCTACGTGGAAGGCAAAGAGAATTGAGTGCCATATATTAAGACAGACGTGTCTTGCTACCTCCAAATTCACAACCCTCTTATAAAACACGCCGGTTTCAGAGACTCTTGACATCACCTTCGGCCAGCAGCCGATTAATTTGACCACGGTACAATAGTCTTGGACTCCTCTTACTACTTATATCTATTCAAATCCATTTTGTATAGCTGATTTGTTAATCGTACAACTTGCATTATTTCAACATGTCCAAACCAACAGAAGACGCCTTTTTTATTTGTTTAAAACGGCCACTTCTTTCTTACCTAATATTTACGAAACTATTCGTAATTATAAATTAAGAGTACACACTTTATTTGTATTTGTGTTACACTGTATTTGTACAACAATAACCATGGATGTTTTCTTCAATGGAATTTTGCCAATTTATTGCGCTTAAGATATTACATTTATTGTCTAAAAAAATCTACAAACTCACAGTCTCGACTTTTGTTTAAATTTGCTTCACGGGTCCATATATTTGTAATATATTCTACACATTCTGTAATGAGAAATGATTGTTATTATTTTTACAGTTCTTAAGAATGTTATCATTTGTTAAGTTCGCTAGCTCATGTTATAAGATAGCTCTCCTGATGTGAAGAATCCACCATCGCCAAAGACCAAAGACTTTAATGCTGCATTGATATCAATTGCTTCAAACCGTTTTATTTCAATCAACTTCTCTGACTGATGACTATAAATTTGTGTTGAAAAATAAATTGAATAATACCGATGTCAAATTTGGTGCAGGCAACTCGCTTTCCGTTACCATATATTTCAACTTGTAGTCCATTTGCTTCATGAGAGCGAGCCGCTTACTTACAGCAGGCCTAATGCAAGTCACCTGCAAAAGGACGTTTCGCATCCATTTCCCTTATTTGGTTTGCCGTGTTGTACGCAAGTGTTTGACAAGAAAACCAGAAGGCACTTCAGGTTTAAAGTGAAGTAAAGTAGAATCAGGACAATTAGGATAAAGTTAAATGGATAAACAGGCTACTGGCTATTCCAAAAAGACCAAGAGCTTCTGGAAAGCTGGAAGTTAAAACCTTTACTCTGAGCGAGCTGAGTTCTGCTGAGCCTGGCTCATGGCCTAAAGTATATTGGTAAAAAAATGAACTACTGGTCTTTAGAGCTAGCAGTAATATACAAAAGACTTTACCTCCAAAGCAAGCTTGGTGGTACAATACTGGATTAACTCAGCAAATTTCAATACTTAGGGCACTGGGTGAGAGTGGACCTCACGGATGATCTAAATATAGAAAGCGTAAGACATTGTTGGTGAGATGCGACATCTAAGCCCGTAGGTTCGCTACTTGTAATTTTGCAGTAAAGATTACCCTGATTAATGGGTACTGTCAGACATTTTACATATGCAGCCTATGAGCTAAGTTTACTATTAGGGTCCTCAATGCTCTACGTGCTCAGTATAATAATGTATCATGGATGCTGTTGGGATAGCCCCGGTACTGTAATGCATCGGAAATTTGTCCGAGGGTCGTATTTATAAGATTCATGATGTTTAAAATGCGTAGCCTTGATAATACAGTAAATGCAGGATACTCGTAGTACCAACGGGCTCATTAAAACCTTGTTGAATAGACTGCCCTGTAATTAGACAGAAGAATGTGTCTAACATACCTTTCAGAGCGCGTATATTTAACATGAGGTAGATTAAAGTATTAGCATATTTTCTGATCTGAAATAGAGTTATTATAATTATTTCCTTATTTATATTTTTTAAATATATTTACAATTATATCATTATGTCACAATATAAAAATTATTTAAAAAAATAGAATACTAGCTAGTAAGTTTAGACATAGCGAAGGCCTTCGATAAGGTATGACACAAAGCGTCTCTTTCGAAGTGTCCGTCTTACGGGCTGCCCGCGATATTATGCGATTGGATAATGTACATGACAGATTGCCATGTAGATGACAGTACTGCTGATTCTTTATACTCTGGCCGAAGCAACATTTCTCGGGCACATGTCGATGAGTGCCGGAACCAGCTTGTGTCCAAAATCGAGCGTCAACTTACCGATGTCTCGGAATGTGGTCGGAAAAACTTCGTCGCATTTAACCCCAAAAAGACACAACTATGCGTGTTCTCCGCTAAAAAGACACCCTCTGTCGTATCACCCAGCTTTGTGGATAATCTCTTGAGGGTCTTAGCCACCATTGAAATTCTGGGAGTCAACATTTCGACCAACGTTCAGTTCTGCGATCATTGGGAAGGAAAGGCTAAACTGGCCTCCAAAAAACTCGGTATGTCTCAGTAGGCCGAAACAGTACTTCTTGCCGGATCATGGCTTGCAACTTTATAAAGCGCAAATCCGTCCTCACATAGAGTACTGCTCTTATCTCTGGGTGGGAGCAGCCCAGTACCAGCTCCTTCCTCTTGATCGCATTCAACCCCGAGTGGTTCGAATTGTCGACGACCAGGCTGTTTCTAAGCGGCTTGATACATAAGCATTAGGTAGAGATGTAGGTTCACTGTGCATTTTCTACAGTATATATCATAGGGAGAGTTCCAAGGGATTGTTCGGATTAATGCCTCTAGCCAAGTTCCATCACCGGACATCGCGCTAAAACTCAATTGTTCCATCGTTACCACCACGATGTCTGGAAATCCACTACCGTGCGTTTTTCTAGGCATATTTTGCCTCGCACCACTCCTTTGTGGAATCAATTACTGGCGGTGGTGTTTACAAATGGATATGACTTTCAAGAAAAGAGCGTACTCATACTTAAAAGGCTGGCAACGCAACTGCAAGACCTCTGGTCCATAGGCGATGGTGATCACTTAACATCAGGATAACAACTTGCTCGTTTGCCCCTTTTTACTATAAAAAAATATATATTACTTTCCAAATCGGAATATCACAGTGGCATGCACTGACGCTTTTGAAGTCGTAATAAGTATAGGCGGTGGTACCGAATTCAGGCCAGATGTTACAGAACTCTACTACCAAGCGGTCACGGCGGAAGTAAAATATTCAACCAATCGTTTGCCTTTTACGAACTACTTAGCACAATGGCTATAGTCTACTCTTTCATGGGCTCTTTACCAACACGGTAAAATTGTTTCACATATAATGGTAAATTGCATATTCCTTTAACACATTTACCACTTTTTTTCGATGAAATTTAGTAGATGCATCTGAGATTTATTACCCCACTTCTTAAAAAGCAAGAGATTTTGAGTAAATTACTTTTATTTTGTATGTTTCTTGTCTCATAATTCAGTCATTAACTATTTGATTTTTGTTTGTTAAGGAGGGTATGACTTCGATTGGGTTTTGTATAATTCTGAAGAGGTAATTCAATATTTTAGAGATTCATGTTGTAAGTCAACTTATGCAGTTTTATGTATTTAAATTGTTTTTATTTTAAAAACACATTGTTCAAATACAATAGTATTTATTTCGAACCCACATCTCTACGTAATGCTAAATAGTTGATTCGATTTAATATAACCTGGTCGTGAACAATTCGAACCGCTCTACGTTGAATGCTGATCGCATTTCGCAAGAGGAAGGAGTTGGTACTGGGGAACTTCGGGCAGTTTTACTACTAAACCCGTTACCCACGGGTTTAGTTGTAAGTAAGTAAAGTTAAGTTTAAAAAACATAATATATTTTACTTACTTTTTTTACTGATTCGGGCATCGAAGCCACTGAAGTTGACTTTTGGGATTACTCTAAGACATGGATTTTCTTCTTTTTTCTTCTGTGTACAGAAAGTGACAAATATAGTTTTCTTTTTATTTTACATTTAATAACGAAATCAACAGCCACTATACTAATAATAATTTAAAAGCGCTGCCTTATACTATGTATTTTTTTATCAATTTCATAACTTTAACTCCCTCTTAATAATCTGTTTACCAAATTTTTCCAGTTTGTAGAAATTCACTCACCAACAATCTAATATAACAAAGTATGACGTCAGCCAAAACATATTATTTTAAATAATCATGTATTACAAGCGACGTCGCAGTGTTTAAAGTTACGAAACAATTTTTTAAAGAGTGTTTTGAGTTTTATACGTAACAACACATACATTACATTATTATATACATAACAACGTATTATTTTTTCATATAATATGAAAATAAATACTTTATAATTAAGAAGCATTTATATGCACGAAATATAAGCTACCTTAAAATTAAATTGATAGTTCTAACTGTATTTTGCATAATGTCCTGATTTTGTATTTTTGGTTGGGTCGTCTCTATGAGTCCTTTTCTTGCCACACGGAATTATTTTCTGGATATGTTATCCTCTAAACTCATCTTCCTCTGATTATAAAGTCCTTGAAAGCATTCTAATTTTTTACAGTAAAAATGACCAAGTGGGTGGATGGGTGTAAGTGATCATCACTGGCCATGGACAGCCGTAGGACAATAGGTGTACGTAGGTAGTTACATTGCTGGCCTTTTAAGAATTCACTACGTTTTTTTTAAGGTTTCCAAATTTCATTCCTTCGGTAAAAAACCCTGCTTGGTAATTGATTCCGCAAAAAGAAGTCTGTGGAGATGTTGAGGGTGGAACTTAAAATTTTGGCGTGATGTCCGTTGATGGAATTCGGCGGCAGGAATTAATATTATCAATTTCTGTGAAGACTCCCTATGATAGATACGACAGGAAATGCAGAATGAACATACATCTTTACGCAATGCCAATGTGTCAAGCTGATTAGAAATAGTCTGGTCTTGACAATTCGAACCGCCCTACGTTGAATGAGATCAAGACTCATCTTCACAGTCACAATGACATTAATTGTGACTCCAAAAGTTCCCAAGAGACGTGGATACTACAATGAGGATACTTCTTGTAGTCGAAGAGACTTTAAAAAGTATAATGAGATTAGCTTTCCATGGGATGGGAAATGCCGCGGGCAGAAGCCGAACAGCAAGAGGGACGTGAGGCCACTGACCTAGCTGAGGCCTATCGCTATTCAAGAGCTCCAAGATTAAGTGTGTGGTGCGCCTCAATAAGCGAATCAGGGACTAAAGGGGCTTGCGAGCTTTAGACACAAAATGTTACACTTTGTAGCTATCGTCGAGAAAGTCGAACGAAGGAACGAAACGAAGCACTTCAATGATGCAGTGGCTGGTATCTACGACTACGGTAATAAAGTTTACAGAGAAACCGCTTCTGTAGAATACACCACGCTTGAACGGTTGAAGCTACTTATACGCCTGAAAGAAAAGCACAGACATTTTGAGGCCATTAACGTTCGCATGTTCACGGAGACGGCAGAACTGCGTAAGTAAGTTGCTGCGCTACCTAACAACGGCGAACGCGATCGCAGGTTCATGCTGCAATTGGAACCATGATTAATGCTCGTTTCAAGTCTGTCCGTTCGCGTGTTCTGCTGGAAACCTGGAAAGACTCATGTCAATAAGAGCTGCCCGAGCATACCGCACTATTGCGTATGACGCAGCGTATGTGTGAGCCAGGGTCACACCTTGGGACATTGACTCCAAAGCTCTTTCGTCATTATTTCACTAGCGTGACTCATCACCATCTCCTTGTTACGGGATTGTGACTTCCAGCTGACCCCAATTAAAGTGGAGATCGGGACTTCGGGTCACCCATGCTATTATGCCGGTTTTCAGCAAGCAAGGATGGCGAGGCGCCACGGCTTTCTATCTTTTCGTATGATGCAGATCCTGACGGGGCATGGCTTCTTTAGAAAGCATCTGTGTCAAATTGCCAAATGCTGCCTGTCACCACTGTAATGACGCAGATGATGAAGACCACACCTTACTCGTGGGGGACCATCTCACGCTACCAGTTCTAACACGTAAGATAATAGAAAGTTACAGAAACTGAAAAGCGGTACGTTCGTTTTGTGACACGGTAATGACGCAAAAGAACGTGCTCGTAGCCGTACATGACACAGGGGCACACAACCACAATGACCCCTACCCTTAACATTGCTTATTGCATAGGTGTGGGGTATTTTATAGTAACCCAGAGGAGGAGTAAGTTATGACGACGAGCTTGCTTCACAGGGATATTCCTGAAAAAGGCCTTTCATCTTGGTCTTATGAGAAGAGCAGTGCATCGCTGTAACCAACGCTTGGGAGCACTGCGTGAGTTCCTCTTTTGAGCTCCTGGGGTTCCCGCCCACATATACCATATACGCTTAAGGCGGCAATCGTAGGGATTTAGCCGGTAAGAGTCTGACATAACTATCTTATCACCCTCGTGGCTAGGATGGTACCCATGACGGGTATCCCCACGTAAAAAAAAACATCCCAGTCCATTGCATATCAATTTTTTAATAATAATTCCCGTCAGAATAAAAAAAAACCTTTTTAAAAGCCTATTATGCTTTTGTAATATATTTATCTATAGTTGTACTATATTTTTAGAATATTTATAACTAAACCTACTGTTATATTTTGGTTGTCAGTCGGTGTAGAGGTACGTACAGGATTCGGTTTGACCTGAAACAAAGTAAATCATGTGAAACACTGCTGCGTTGCTGCGTTCTTCACGGCTGTATCTCCAAAGAAGTGGGCAGAAAGTTTTATAACTAATAGGGGTCAACAGAAATGCGTGGATTTCAACCTCCGTAAGATGTAAGTGGTTACGTTAACAGCCAAAAAGATAAATCCTAATATTAATATTGCAAATAAATATTTTTATTTCAATTTATCATAAAAGAAAAAAATCAAATTGATTTTGGTAGAGATATAACAAAGCGAGCACATTGGCAACTTTTTATATAATTTATACTCTCAATTATCAGCACTTCGTGGAAATCCATCGTACTGCTTTTTTTTATTATATCACTTGTACTGTTTCACAATTCGCACACTATTTCACCGTAGTGATCTGGGTCCCTTTCGAAGAATAGATGAACTGCCTTGCTGCTAGGCATAT
>DVYO010000018.1:0-11288 GCA_018236165.1 Emesis angularis | reverse complement strand
AACTATTCCACCTTATTCTCCCCACTTTGGTGGCATTTGGGAGGCAGCCGTCAAGTCTGTTAAGTATCATTTGCGCAAGGTTCTTTCACTCCCCAACTTGACATACGAGGAAATGTCAACTTGTTTGGTATAGGTTTAGTATTTGGTATAGGTAATACGTAGGCTTGACACTTCATGTAAATACCTTACTATATAGCCGAGCATAGGGTCACGAGGTCAGCGACGTCAATATGCGTAACAGCTGGAAGCTCTTAATGTGTGTATAAATTGATGTTCTTAGTATCGACAAATTAGTAATTGATGCGCTTGTCGTGAGAATTAAAAAAAATATATCTTCGTAAGGAATAATGAAATTAAATTGAATTCGCATTATTTTAGTAATATATTTGGTACTAATTACGATCCTTCAATATGACCACGCGTTTTTGTAACACGTTGTATAAGAAAATTGATTTTTGTTGTCTTTCGTAATTTTTAAAGTGTATCATACTATTTTTATCCGGTAATACCGTTATAATTTTGGAACAATTTTGAGAGTGGTTCTTTGTTTTACTAGTGAAATATTATCGATACTGATTAATTTTTAGTTTATTATTTACCTCAATTTGCGATGTGATAATAATGTGGACGTCTGAACAATTGCGCATAACTCTACGTCACAACGGATGTTCTCACAACTTTTTACTCACCCTCCAGACTCCAAGAGATATAAAACTCTATAGTATTTAAGCAAAATCAACCTTGATTACATACATTAAAATACTTACGTTTATTATTTACGAGACTACAATATTCGATTATTGCTAAATATAAGAAACAATATACTAGCCTAAAACCGCGATTTCCAATTTACATTACAAGCATCTTATTATATGCAATTATTATCAACAAACAACCGAAGTTTATGATCTTTGTTATAAGTAGGTATGTATCTGACATATGCAAAACGTGGTGGGCTCGAACGTTGCCGGCGGTCGGGAATCCCGGTACTAGATACTTAAGGCAGGGTAATAACTACCAAACCCATTGCATTTTAAACTCTATTAACATTTTCAAAAATCTATTTAAATAGGGGGTAAAATATGAAGTATCGTCACATCATAATATTAAGTCTGAAGAGCACAATTTACCAGTTCGTTTAGAAACAATTTCGATATAAAATATTATATTTTTTAATTTAAATTTATGTCATTATCCATGCAAGTTTACAGTAACTAACTTCACTTTTATATTTAAATAGTAATATAGTGATGTATTTAATAAATATTTTAACATAATATTTTAGAATAAATAAATAAATAAATCATGAAAAGAATTAATAAAAATAGCATTCACCCAATGTATTAGTCACAAAGTCCTTATGTTAATTTCACAAATTCTTGCTGACATCGGAACTGAATGTGAACGCGTTCGTATTTGCAGAAAGATTACTAACCACTCTATCATTACAGCTTTGCCGGGTGCATGAATTCTACTTAATTGTATTATTTATGTCTTTTTCAGGATGCCGAAAATTATTTCCTGAACCCGATGTTAGTGCAACGCATTTGCGCATACTTTCAAAATATTGAAAACGATGTTACTGGAAAATCATCTTAAAATATAATTAAAATAATATTATAGAGAAACCTTAAAAGAAAAATAAACCTGAGAAATAAATATTTTTTTTCTTTTTCATTAAAACAAACGAAATGTTACTATCCGACACAGTATGCAAAGTACAGTCAATGTATGTATGTATTAAGCATCTGTTTGATCTCGAAAAACATAGCCTCTGATGAGAATCTCAGTTGATTTTGAAAATGCAACAAAAAAATATTAAAAAAGTAAAATAAATATGATACACTATTGGTTAGTGTGCACTAATATTTATATTACTTAACAAAATGTTTGTAAGTTAGAACGTAGGATGTTAATCTCTACAAATACTTAACCAATACCTAGTAAGATAGGTACTTTTGACCGCCTCATTGGTTTAGTGGTTAGAATATACGTCTAACATCACATCTAATTGACGAAGCCAGAGTTCGATACCTGGTAGGTTACTGATCACGCGTTTGGAATGTATATCTCACTCAGTTAATTAAATGTTAATATTTTAGACAATTCAGAGTGATAGAATATTATAATAGTCACAGTAGTAAGATATTGAACAGAGATTCAAGATATTTATAGCAGCAGAACATTGAGTGAAATATCGATTCGATAACTGGTTACGCTGACTCGGAAGACCCGATGAAAGGTTCTTGCGAGTCAGTGTAATCAATTACCACCTTCTAGTGTAGTAATAAAACTTGTTTCTCTAAATTAAATAGCCCTAGTAATTGTTCTGTAACCTACTTTGAATACAAAAAATTGAAACGATAAGATTAAAACAATATAAAATTAATTGAAGTACGTTGGAAGGACAATTAGTTTCGGTTGATCGATTTTATGAGCCTAAGTCGATACAAATTTTCAATATAAATAAAGAACAACATGCATTTTAGAATTAGTCTGTAATTAAGCAATTATTCAAAATGGTTTCAAAGGTAAGACAATTTAAAAATAAATATTTTGTGTATCACAACTTCGTTAACCGTTTTTAATATCTACATATTCAAATAATTTGCGTCTAACCTCATATCCGAACTTCCTTTTTTTGAGTTTTTATTAACACGTAGTTGGAAAACTGAAAATATAAATTAATTATTTTCATCTATTACCATAAAACAAATTAAAACTACCGATAAGTCAATGTAATATTTGTAATATTATAGCCTTAAATCTACGAACGAAGCGTGAATAAACATACCTCCGCTTTCTATAAGTTTAGGACATTTTTTATGTATATAAATAATTTTATATTTTATTTCTAGAAAAAAGAGAATATTTTTTAAACATGTATAATTAGTTCAATTTGATGAGTGGTCATATCAATTACAAAAGAAGTCTAGTATTCCAAACTGATATTGTATTAACATAGAAACTATTTATTTGATGGATTTTTTGAAAAAGAAATTAAATAAAAAATTAAAATAGCCTAAACATGTATGTTACAGAGTTTTCATATCCATTTTAAAAGATAATGAATAGTAAATTCCGTCAATTGAGGTTTTAGCTTTAGTTCCTGCGTGGTTTTATACAAAGATATTTATTAAATTTTAGTATTAACTTTAATGTCCATTGATTTTGTAATTTAAATATGTGATGTCGTATGTGTGTTTGTCGTAAAAAAAACCCCTGTAACATTTACAATATACAATCGTTTTTATTACAGTCTTAGAAATTCAAGTGTTAAAACGGTTCAGTCTACTTCTCTGGCTTCAGAAGAAGGCAAAATATACTGGATGGCTTGAAAGCGTAGAAAAGTTTAAAAGTGTGACTATTGTCGAAACTAACGTACCATAGATATTCCCCCTGCGTATTGAGCCATTTTATAAGTGAATATCAAGAATCTCTACAGGGCTTCTCTTAGAAACTACGTAAAATATTAAAGTGTTTCTGCCATTGCGACTATTAACTAGTCACTAGAGATTTGTAAAGTTTCCCTTCCATCTCGGACACAGTAAAATACAGGCGTGATTTGGGTACTTAATAAGTGATTTTGGGAGAGTAAATAAGACGGCACCTAAAGTGCGACAAATATGAATGTACATGAGTGAGTTCATCTTATATTATATATGACTGCAATCTCAATCAATCTCAATTTTAATCACAATAATGAGCGTAGTACACGCTCCGCCTTATTGCATCTGTGAGCCTGCCAGCGACCGCCACCTTTGTTGCCGTCGTAACATTTAGGCATACACTGCGACCGACTTGTAATCCCCCGTTTTATCAAGGGAATTATCATACGATGATATAAAAGTTTATAATTTTAGACTACAAATATTTAGAGACCAAAAGTTTTTTTTAAATTTACACGAAAACTTCGGAAATTGTTGTTGGAGCATTCTTTCTATACATTTGAAGAATTAATTACATACAATTAAGAAAAAATAAAGGAGAATGATGAAATTGGCCTAAAGTCCAACAAGAAAATAAGTTGGACCGATATTTAGAAAATAATTTAATGTACAATAAATCTTTATTAGAATTTAACGGACACTCTTTAATCGCAAATGCCTTTTAAAAGTATATCAAAACGGAAGACATAAACTATTTAAAATCGATAATGTTGCCTTCGTTTTGAAATAAGCAAAGATCATTCTATACTGTCATAATGTTAACACTTTGTTTTGTTTATGACAAACAGAAAAGGTTTGAAAAATTTTGGATATGTGGGACTCAAATATTTGCCAAAATATTATATAAAATGAAAGTATTTATTTAAAAAAGTGGAAACTTTCAACACACAAGGCTGTATAAACATTATACTCTTGGTATTATAATAATAATATTCTCTGGACAAATTACACGAATTGATCTAACCCCAAAGTAAGCAAATTATTTGCTTGTGTTATGGGTGCTAGTCAACGATATTAATACATATATAAATACCCAAATATATTTAATAAACACCTAATCCCAGAGATACAAACATCTATGCTTATCACATAAATGCCTGTCCCCGCCAGGAACCGAAACCGGGCCCCGTCGATTGCGTATTCAGGTTCGCTAACCACTTGACCAGCGGGGCGGTCTAGTACAAAAGGAAAAGGAACTAGTGATATCTATCTATGTCATCTGTGAGAGGTGTTACTGGTCACATACATTCATTTGTTTACAATGTTTATTAATTTAAGTTAGTTTTTATTTAATTTGGTTAAAATTCAATAGTTTTGACGATAAGAGATACAAACGTATTAAATCGATATTGACTTTATGATATTACGTTACGACACAGATGTTTGAAAATAATATGTAATAAGTATGATTTGCCCAAATTAAAGTTACCATAATCTTTGTTGGTTTTTCGTGGATTGTAGCATTTAGAAAAGTGTCCGTGATACAATTTACATACCAGATATTATTACTTATTTATCGTAAAGTGATAACCTTATATCGACATGCGTTGGATGGTAGGCGAACTTTGTATAGAAAATCATCAATCTCCTATAGAGCTAAAGAGAAAGTTGTAAAATACCCGCATTGTAGGAAATTATAATATTTTCTATAACCAATTTAATTTTATGGTTGATTCCTATTTTAAATATATTTTAAGAATTATGCATTTTACTTTTTACTTTTTGTAATCTACTCTTGTACCTACTTACATTTTTGGACAAAAAAAACATTGTTTAAATTTTAATTTTCTTATTTCCTTAATCTCTTAATTTTTTTTTCTTATTACACTATATTTATATTTATAACATTATACTAAAAAAATAGAAAAATTTAAAAATTCATACAATAAAATAGATTTTCCACGGCATGGACTCTGCAGTTATACGGCCGGTTGTCAGCACGACAGAGAGAGAAACCTTCTCACAATACGTGCCGTTCCCGACACTGCTCTGCCTTTTGTATCTGTCACTTGATCCAGAAGTGTAGTGAAAGTCTCCTTAGATGTTGGTTGAAACTCTACGCTGCCAGACCATTTACAGTAACGACTATCGGGACAATCATTATTGACTCTACAACCCTCATGTCGATAATCTCGTGAGTTAAGTCCAAATATTTAGATTTTGCTTTTTCTGCTTTAACGAGAATACCATTATGTGGGACATAAACAATAAATGCCTCGCACTTCAGCCGATCTACCAGCACGATATTAGGTTTATTTGCGACAATAGTTCTATCCGTGATGACAGATTGGTCCCAGTAGAGCTTAGCACGGCCATTCTGGAGAACTGACTCCGGTGGCTACTTAATTACTTACATATTTCGAACATGTATTCTTTCATGATGTATTTTCGGTAATTATTCGTCTTGACAACTTTATCAGCCATTGCACATAGAGATCCTTCAATTTCCCTGTTTCCTATAAATGCTTGTAAATCAATATCAGGCCCATAATGAACCCGATAGAATGGCCTATGTAACAATCGATGGAATCGATTCTGAGAGCTGAGTACCACCAGTTCATGCCAGTTCTATTTGGCTAAGGATATCGGTGTCAGGCCATTATCTATTTTGAAGTTGAAGACTTTAAAGTTAATCGACTTGATAATTCAACATGAAAAATTAAACTTACTATAATTGGCAATAAACATAATAATAAGTCAAAAACGGGACAAAAAATCTAAGGATCATCAAACCAAGCACTGCACTTTTATAAAGTTTCGGCGCGGTGTAATGCTAACATCTCAAGTCCTACCGCAACAGTGCCGATGCATCCCTGTGCGAGTGAGGTAGCCGGTTCTTTTATGCCTTTGACATTTTAGCCGCGTCTAACAGTAAAATGTACTATGAAATATTTTTTTTGGCGTGTATATGAGACGAGAAACTTTTTTGTGGGTATCCTTTTAAATAAAATGCATATTTGTATTTTTTTCGCTTTTATAAAATAAACCAATATCATATAAAATTACCTATTATATATTAAAAACTAATGTCCTTTTAGTTAGTTTGCGGAATGTTGACTTGTTTGCCACGTTCCGATTCAGTAGTAATTTATAAAATTGATTAGCTAAAACTGTCTGTAAAAACTTATTTAAAACCAAAAAAATGTGTTACTGACAGTAAACGCTACTGCGCTACTATCGCCCGTAGACACCAAAGATGTAAATAAGATTTGTTACGGGGGCAAAATTTAAAACTTTTGTGTCCGTTGTTTTCCCGAGCTTAACTTTTGAACTGCTTGACCGATCGGAACCCAGTTCGCAGCTTTAGATCAGGATTCACCAAACTTAGATTTCCTGAAAATCTGAATCGTTATGGCTCACGAGATTCAAAATTATTTTCTAATTTTAAGAAAAACAAGGTTTCCTTTTCCTTAAAACACTGCTACAAATTGCATCAGAATCGAATTACCCGTTTGGAATTCATCGTTTGAAAAAAAATATTAAAAATGATTTTTGACATAACTAAGACTTTTAATACCATCGATTTTTAATTTCTAAAATATTTTAAAACTTAAAATAATTGCTTAACAGTATTTGAAGCAATTATTTTAAGTTTTAAAATATTTTAGAAATTAAAAATCGATGGTATAAAAAGTCTTATTTATGTCAAAACTCATTTTCAAACGATGAATTCCAAACGGATAATGTTAAAATTGACGCACTCGTTAACTTTTTAAACGGATTATAACGGCCTATTAAAAATTATAATGAGGTCATGTTCAATACAGTTACTTTACATTTTTAAAATAACTTTCATACTAATGTATTGATTGATTTCAAAATCTACCCTTCCCTCCCGCTTGAAAATATGCGTCCAGTACCGCAAATTTTATTTTAATCAAATTTGCGGTAGTTGAATAACGAACATTTCTGAAAAAAGTATTTTTTCTTCTAATCGTTTTGGAAGCTAAGACAACATTTTAAAGTAAAGGAATTGCATAAAACTTATATGAAATAGAAAACGGAGGTGAATACATTTTTTTCTAAAAACATCTTGTATTTACTTAAAATAAAACAGTGTAAGTTCATAAAAAATAACAATAATGATTAAAAGTTAAAGTAAGAAACGGCAAACAGGAACACGAGAGTTGCAGGCACTGGCGCTATTATGAAATAGGTTAGGCAGTTGTACCAAGACCAAGACGAGACATTGCAAAACTCTACCACCTAGTCAGAAGTCTCGATAATAGTGACATGTTTTAGCCTTTTTTAGCATTTTACGAGATGCCTAGCACTATAGAAGTTGGTGTATTTATCGAAAGGCGCACGGATCATTACATAGGGTATATAATGTAACACAGTATTATTTTCAGAAACTGATCGTGGTTTATCTGGTCATCGTCTGTTTGATTCAATACATAAACAGTGCAACAATATCAGATCGTACTGAACAGGGTGCTGAACTTAATATAGAAGTTAATACAGACAATGTTTTACCTAACCCAGATACTTCTGAATTGAACATCAACAGTTTGTCACGAGAAAAAAGATATGACATGAAAAAATTAATGGCAAAATTGAATGCTTTGGTACAGAAAAATAAAGGATAAGAAGAAAAAATGTGCATTAACTTTAATTTTTGGTAATGGAATAAATTATTTTGGTTGCAATGAAAATTATTTGTTTCATTTTTTAAATAAACAGTATATTACGAAACTTGCTGTGAAATTGGCTTTAGGTTCGTTTTTATTTTTTATTAGGGCCTCAAAATGTGGAGATCAGTAACTTTCGTTGAATAATATATTATTAAGAAGATGCAAAACTATACTATAGCTATATACCTATACCTTTTGAATTATATTTGGGTAAGATTTCAAAATGTACCATTTTGAAATCTTATGAATCCATAATTAATTTTTTTGTCAAAGGTTCTGTTCCAAAAAAACATTAGACCTGAATAAAAAAACAGTATTGTATAAAAAAGGTCAGAAGTATACTAGGTGTGTAAGATGTAAGTAATACAGACGTAGGTATAAAATTAAAGTGTAATTACTAAAAGTGAGACATTGTATAATAAAAGGAATTAATGTGATAACCTAATTAAAAAATGTACGGTAAATGTTCAAATTGCTTTTCAATACAAATACAAATTACCTTAAAAATATCTTCTGACTAATTACTCATATTATTCTGACTAGTTTAACAGCGTGTTAGTCGGAAGATATTTTCTCGATCCAGCCCGAACCCAATATTCAATAATGCTGATGGTAAAATTGTTTAATTAGCAGAGTTGACTCTGGCCCCTTCTGAAAAATATATTAACTGCCTTACTGCTCGGCATCATACAAGGCACAGTGTGTCACTTACGTCGTGAATACTAGCTAGATGATAGAGTTGTACAATGTCTCAAACAGGTTTTGCTTCCACAACCTTTGCTACCTCCGTCGCAATAGCGTTTGTACTTGTCAGTCTCGCGTTCTGGATTGAGGGTAATGTTGCATGTTAATTTATGATCGTGAGGTTTAATCCCTACCACATGAACAGCAACGCACAATTAACATCTGTGGTCTTTATGCATATTACATCTTCCCTTTGAGAGAATCATCAGCTTGCTTGTTACCCTATTATATAAAAAGGTCTGTACTACTTGACTCATAATTTATACTAGTTTTATTCCTATTGTATCTTAAATCTAGTTTTCCAAGTCTAACATTCATAAGAAAATTTAACCCGCCACCAAACTATTCCAGCCAAAATCATCATCACCTTAGCCGATAATTCGTAATTGTCAAAATCCAGGACACTCAATTGAAAACTATATTGAGCAACAATACAACAGACAACGATAAAACACCATAAACGCCGAAGGAAGACGCCTTTAAAAGAATCCACCTACTAATCCGATTCCATGTCCATCCCGCAGAGTTTACAACGTTTAACATTAAAACAAGTAGGTTTTCCCGCCTGGTATCGCTGGAAAATTCCGTAAATCAAATGCTATAGCATTTATTTATTGGAATTCTTAATCGTAAATTGTACCTAACATTCGGTACAATGGATCTACTCTTATAATGATATGTCATATACTCACACCGATATTTTCTCAAATGCTATACTAATTCCATTTCTAAATCTAATACAATATTAAATAAAATTCTAATTCTAAATGAATGAAAAAGATGAAACTCTATTGAGCATACTATTTCTAATTTCAAATTTCATTTCAATGTACTAGGCACCGAATACCAAATAATAGTTATATATTGAAATCAAATACTACAACATATGCCAATTTTAATTCCAATTCAAATGTTTATTTCAACGCTCATCTAAACTCTCACACTTATCCAAAATTAAGTTCTGAAATCAATATTAAATTGGTTACCAATTCATGTTCCAACACGCAGTACATATTGTTGACAAAAAATCTGGAATCATCTGGACTTTGAAAAAAAAAAAATATTTTCTGGAAATAAACTCGAAAAGCTCGACCACCCCGCTGGTCATGTGGTTAGCAAACCTGACCATGCAATCAACGGGACCCGGGTTTATGGTCTTTGTAAATATTTTCTGGACATTGTTCTTTTACCCAATTACAGCCTAATTTCATATACAATACGATATGTAACGCGACATTAACACTTTATTCTCTGTTACTATCCATACCAAATATTATCGATTTCCCGTAATACATAAAAACGAGTTTATAAGGTGAAATTATAAAACCATTCACTTTTCCATGGTCTCCCCCGATTGGGGTTGCCCATAAAAATATTGATATATTAATTTCATCTCACACAGTATATAAAAAAAAATTCTAGCATTCTATTTAGGTCATATAATCACCGGCAAAGGCGTTAAGCCTCATCCAGAAAAAATCCGATCTGTCCTAAAATAAACTGTTCCAAATTGTTCCGAGGATATAAAATATTTCTTAACTTTAGTTTCATATAACGGACGTTTATCTATCCATCCATTTCTTTTGCAAAACAATCAACATTCTTCATTTGGTAAACTTATACACATCGATATTTCTACTCTCATGCTAGACTACCCAGACATTATAAAACTATTCATTCTCATCTGGGACGCCTCAAATTATGTTATTTCTGCAGTTTTATTGTAGGGTCCACTAGGTAAAAATCGCCCTGTTGCTTATTCATCAAAAACTCTATGTGAAGTAGCGTCAAATCAAAACTCAACTCGAATCAAAATCAAAAGAGTGTCTTGCTATAATATACAGAATAAAAGATTTCCGAACTTACTTGCATAGAAGACGCTTAAAAATCATAACTGATCATCGCCCACTCAGGTGATTGTTAACTGCAATGATCCAGGCTTTAAACTAATGAGATGGCCTCTCAAATTATAGAAGTCTGAACATGGAATTGAATACCGAAACATAAAATAAAATGTACTTGATCTATCTCGGTTTTCCGTCAATCCAATTATACCAATTGTATTATATATTATAACAATACTAATGCTCATGAAATCTATGAGGATATTGGATCTAAAAATTTTAGTCTCAGAAATTTTATCTAGACCTCATTTCCTGTTTTGAACTTGGTGCCCATTCACCGGACTAATTATTTCTACAATTAGATTCTTTACCAATTCCAACTCTCGATGCACTTCGGCTAATACTCATGATCAAACTCCTTACACATCACTCCCATATTGTTCCTTTATTAAAATAGTTTGTACGTAACAGAGTTGTTGAAATACAGGAAAATACCATGGGCCACAAGTGGTGCTGCGTACCTTCTAAGAAGAATCCGGCAGACCTTGTTTCTCGAGGTGTGAAGGCTGAGCTCATCAGCGCCTCTACCCTATGGTGTTCTGGTCCTCCATTTCTTC
>DVYO010000017.1:0-11452 GCA_018236165.1 Emesis angularis | reverse complement strand
GAAATCGAGAAATTGAAAAAGCTTAGAGAACGACTGTTTGAAGAATTGTCATCGAAAACAGCGTGCAGTGGGAATGAAAAAGTTGACCTGGAAACAAAGGATAGAAATGTATTCTTGCGCGAATTCGTTAACACGGATTGGTACAAGAGTCTAAATGCCACGGACTACGCAGATAAGGTTAACATTGAGAAATCCATCTCAACTTTGATTAATTACATCAACAGCGATACAAAATCTTACTCGTTTGACGCCTTGAAGTTCGACACAAAATTTAGAAAGTCCGTTGAAGAGGAAGAGATGGTCGATGTTAAGTTCACGACCGAACAAGAAATTGCGTTTCCTGACATCATTCTGGACGACGACAAAGGAATCCCGGTCGTAATTCTAACGAAGTTCAATTTGATGGCCAAAATCATTCTCCATAAATCACGATGGTCGAAAGAAGTGTTACCCGCCAGTTTTAGTAAGTTCAAATCGACCATGGAGTGTCCGCTATTTTTGATGAACGATCAAGATATCAGCGAGTCAATTGGTTACTTTTACACTTTAAATGTTTACAAGCAATTGTTGGCGAACAATAAGAAAACTGAGCCGCGAACACGAAGACCATTTCACGGCGGACTTGTGTTGACAGATACAGATCAGTTTGATAAATACAACGACTACATCTTGTCAGCTACGTATTTTGATTGCAAGAAGGTTAATTATAATATTGGATTGTTTTACTTTGTGCTGTGGAAAAACTGTGAAAACAAAGAGTGGATGGACAGAAACGTCGTTGAACAGTTTAAGAAGTACGCGTTGCGACGTATCAGTGAGACGGTGTGCAAAATTGGGCTATCATCTTTGCCGCTAGATCCTCAAGATAACACATCGCTGCTAACTGCGTTGTGGTACTGCGTTGAATTGTCCTCATGCATTTTCAAAGATGATCCTCAACATTTTAAGCATGAACGGCTGAGAGGGTTTTATGGCGTTACGCGTTATATGATCGAAATTTTGAAGTACTTCAATTACGATCTAGATTTGAAGACTATCAAAAAACGAAGAGACCTAGTTAGTTACGTAATGACTTTGAAGAAAATCCAAAAACGTCGAGACAAAGTTTATTATTTGTTGAAGGAAATCTTCGAGAATGTAGACGCTTTTCTTGTCAGTAACATCGAAAAGCCGTTTAATCTGTACAAACTTAATTACCTCAAATTGAATCACAAGGAAATGTTGCGCGACGATATTGTTGAGGAGAAAGTTCATCTGAATGACTACGTCCACTTGCTGCACTTTGAAGGTGATCTAGACACATCCAAAGCCGGGGAAGGCACGTTTGAAATTTGTGAAAAGACATTCCGTCCCTTTTTTGCCATCGACCAAAACAAATCATTCTACACGGAACTGGTCAACAATACTAGGAAAGTAGTTATCAACAACGACGACGACAAAGATAAGATTGAAGTAACGTACGATGCTATCGATTCGCTTGAATTTGACAGGATTCTGTCTTTATACAAACTGTTTATCGATTGTGTGAAAGAATCAGAAAAATATCCCACTTTGCTTGAGTACGTCGAGTATATTTCCAAGAGAAAAAAGTTCTACGGGAACATGGTTACTGTTTTTCCGTCTAATGTTTACTTCGACGTTAAAGATGTCTATGAGCGCTATCAGAAAGTAGTGAAGGGAGTCAATGTCAGCAAATTCCTTAAGGTATGCGAGTCTCACGTGAGTCGAACTAAACGTATCAAAGCAGAAGAAAGAGTAAAGTTCAGTAGCGACAAAGAAATTAGCAAATTTATCTCTAGCGAGGAATTAAGAGTTAAATTGAAAGAAAAAAAACTTAGTTAATTAGTAAAGTTATTCTTTACGCTCTAATACTTGATGTATGTAATTATGATTGCTATGCAATTGATGTGCCTCACATTGATAAGTATTATAATTCATGATTGTGAATAGAACTGATCTTATGATTAATGACTTTGCTGCAGTTCATCTGTTATAATGTGAGCTTGAAAAAGCATTAAATGTACGAACTGATATCAAAGTATTGTCAATACCTATTTTTTGTATAATTCTTCCTTTAATTTTTAAGTATTTTCGTTTAAGTTTTGTGATTGTTATTAAGTCATTCCGATCTTATTTAAGGCGACGAAATTATGTAAATAAATTATTGTAATAAATATTAATTATGATAAAAATCAGTGTGGTTCGTATCTTATATCCCCGTTTCCTTAGACGCAATAAGAAGATAATATGAAGACAATTAGTTTCTTTTCCAACATAGATGCTTAACATCAATTATGAGCGATTGACATGCCTGTGCATCTACATACATTTTCGTAATAGAATATAACAGATACAATTTCAATAATAATATCTCTTTTTCTACAACGAATATTATCAGTGTCTTTATCTTAAAGAAAAAGTTTTTTCAAAATATCTTTATTCATTAGTTATCATCAGGGGATTATTATATATATCATATTAATAAGTTCTTTGGACTCCAAGTAGCAACTATTTGCTGTGTACGTGATATAATTTATTTATAGATCCATTTCACTATGATAAGAGAATCAGTTAGATAAGGAAAGTTACTTTATCCTGCTAGACAAAAATGGATGGCTTAACTGATAGTGTAGCTCATGTCTCTTTTTTCAAGACATAATTTATCTAATACTACTTAGTGACTACCATATAACACTGTTAATCACGAAAATTATTTCATAAATCTTTGACAACTAATTAGGTAGAGCTGCATAAGACATTATCGTCAAAATTTTTTACTGAGTTATGAGCCCAGAATTCTTGATTTGCTGTTGCCAATCTTAAGCTATAATGCACAGGAAAAAATATTGATACAAATTATAGTACGAAATTAGTCAACTAAAACGGAGCCATGTTTTACATTCTTGCAGCAATGTTGAACAAGCCTGGGGCACGTTTCTGGCGTACTAGCCAAATACTATGTACATATATATAATATTATATATATCCCCTCTATATCTGTTACTAATATAATTAAACAATTGATAAAAATAAAAAAAAATTAGTTGTTAATGATTATTTCATCAAGTTATCACTCATCAATTTTGAAGATAATGGCTGTCCTCACAATTCGATTGTATGTTGCATCATCGATGTTATTTTCTTAAGATCGTTAAACAAATATACCAACCAGTCGACCAGTTTTTGTCTGTCCCCAATTTTCCAGTTCGAGAACTTTGTTAGACGGCTTAGTTGAGATCCTACTGCTTTGTATATCAGCTTCACGGAGGGATGTTTGCATTTCAAAACTCCAAATCTTTTCCCAGCTTTGGTCTTTCAAATCCAAAAACACTTTTTTGTAACATGAATCAAAGAAATACGGCGGATAAAACTTTCTGTGAAAAATGTTTAAATCGGTTCTTGTTAACGAGCTTTAAAAATAGATTTATGTAGATTTATGTAAACGGAATTTTTTTCCCTCGTTTAGTGACCCACTCAGCTAACGATTGTAGGTATTAGTTACGATAATTATAGTCAGCAGTCAACTGTACAATATTATCTACGACACTGGAATTATAACAAGCGCCAAGTCTTCATTGAAAAACAAACCTTATTGTAAATTTGTAGAGACTATATTTGATTGGATATTCAGTTCAGCTGATCGTAATGCTAATTAATCGAATTGTTTGTTGGTTTGGTTTAATGGTATCTGAAGTTTCATGTTAATTAAATAAATTGTATGAAAATATGCCAATGACGGTGTATTTATTGGAAAAAACGACCAGAAAAGTTCATTTCAACACAATAGCTTGACGGGTAGAAAGTTTTTTGTGCAGTTAGTAAAAGTACTATGAAAGTGATTTATTAAATCACAATAGACAATTATTTACCTCTTTGTTAAGTGTTACCTCCTAAAAAAATGTAACTATTTACTTCAGGACTAAGAGAAGACTAAACATGGTATTTCACAGTTATGAGCTGCATAATTGGGTCGAACTGAATGATCCATTCTTTGCTATGTTTTCCGAAGAATGCACACATAGATTAATCTGGCTCTTAAGGGTCCTGCCAACTACAGCACCCACGAAGGAAGGAACACCTTCTTCTATTTTGGAGGTATGTCTTCTTTAGAGATTACCCTCTTCAAATGAGACCTATGTATTCTTGTGATCTAAGCTAACTACTTTCTTTGCAGTTTTTCCTGTCTATGGATGAGGCAACCTTCTGGTTGGTGATGGACCGGTGTCCCGACTGTACTAGCTGTGTTCTTTTTGATGCACATCACCAACGTTTGCTGAGGAAAGCTAGTCAGTTAGCCAACATGGCCAACCAAGAAAATGAAGCAGGCATAGATTTATTATTCCACTTAAGCTAACAAGGTCTAAATGAAATTTATCAGTTAAAGAAATAAGAATTGTATTACGTCAGATCCGTTTAATTAAACTTATTACAATAAAGGAACATTTTTTTTCTTTTTTCACAATAATATGCGGAGTTAAAGTATTCGAGCTCTCATTTCTAAATAATCTAATTACTCCAGTAAGCCGTAAAGCTGTTTTTGAGTACAAGAAATATGCTTAGAACTACTTACACCTACTTTCAGTTATTTAAAAACACAATTAGCTGTAACTTGAAGGACGTCGCTAAAGACACGGCAGACTAGACGATACGGAGGGTGGGTTAAAATTTACTACACAGGCGTGTGGAAAGCTTCTGCTTCCCAACCTCCGTACCGTCTAGCTTGCCGTATCTTTCATCACTTTAAAATTTTAACGAAGAAAAACAACAATAGTAAAACCTAAAACCTAAAAAATATTAAACCTAGTTCGCATGCATCACAACCGTGAAATGAGTTGCCTAGATTAACTTACGATTTTTAAATATAAACTGTTTTTAGCCTCAAATTTTGATCACTTAGCACTCTTACAAAACTTTTTAAATCACTTCGAAAATTATGACTCATCACTTTATTTTACTTTCTGAGGTTCGCACTTGGCTTTAGCCTTTTTCACCATCTCTATTATTTGGTGGTCGTCACATTCAAGCGCAAGTTGATAGACAGTCTGATTTGCGTAGTTTAAAGCTTCTAGATTAATGCCTGGTGCCTCACACAGCCATTCGGCGAGCTCGTAATTCTTTTTCCAAACACACAAGTGCAGAGGAGTGAAACCACCGTGCCCTTCCTGGCCGTTGATGTCAGCCCCAAGATGCAAGACAATGTCCATCATCTCTCGTGCATAAATATCGTTGATCTCCACGATTAAATGAGTGCATTGCTGACCGTTATAGTTCCTTGTCGTCAAAATTGTTGGAATTGGTTCTTCCATAATTTCTTCCGCTCTCCGAAGAAGAGCTAATGAGTGAGCTTTACAGGCTTCGTGGAAGAAATTATCCCCCAAAGAACTTCTGGTGCTCAACATTTGAAGAAACTTGTCGGATTCCATGTTCGTTATTTTTTTCAACTTCAGTACTGTCTCCTTAAAAATTCGATATATGTTTGAGACTGTTAGCAGGATGGAGTAGAATTTATACCGATACATTCCTAATCGGGAATTATAAATAATACAATAGGTCATTTGAATTGCGATAACAGGTCGGGTAAAACCCACAGCCCGGTTCTCCATGCATTATTCGTATTGTTCCTATCTTTTAAGGTCAGAGAGCAGGGAGCAGGCTATGATTATCACCACCGTATAACTGCTTTCGGATTTTCCAAGCTTATGTTATCTTGTTTATATTAAGGGTTCATGAGGGTAATGTTTTGATAATTATTGTAAGTCTGCTTCGTCGCATTCTCTTAGTAACTTGTGCTCAATGACCTTGTAGATAAACATGTACTGCTTCAGCGTCATAACACTCGAGTGTCTCATGTTCCGAATTGCCATCACACTATCCTGGATAGAAACTGTTTTTTTCTTCTTGAGTTGACCTAGTGCGTGATCGATGGCACAAAACGTTCCGGTACGACCAACCCCCGCTGAGCAGTGAACCAATATTGGTCCTGGCTTGGGTAGATTCTTATACCTGGCACTTTCTATTAACTGATGTTGTTCCTGATTTACTGTCGATAAAAGCGTAACAAATCCTTTCAAGTCAGCAGGAGAACCGTAGTTTGGCCAGCTGGTATACCAGTAGTGGGTTATCAGCCGCGAAGCTCCGCATGTAAGGTCTATAATGCGAAGTAGCGTTGTTAAGAAATCAGGATTTTCCTTCATTTCAACCGTCTCCACCGAATACCGGCCAAAAATCAGTTGGAAACCTTCTTCGGTGACCCAATAATCGTAGCAACTGTCATCTTCACTATTCATTTTTGTCAGCGACACAATAATACGGATATCTTTTTCCCAAATTAGCTTCCACATATCACCAGCCGTATTTTCCATCGGGCCCTGACAACATATGTATTTATTCTTATCTTCAAATCCATCTACAAAATTTGCATGGATATACGTTGAATCGCTGTCTTTTTCTGTTACGACGATACTAAACGAGTTCCTTTTTGAATGATTGTGTACCTGAGGCTTTCGTGAACTCAAAATTACGCGAGAGTGGTCCCAACATGGGACGTCGAAGTAACGGTTCTTGCTTGAATTTTCTTCTTTTAAAAAGTTATCGACAGTACCTTCTAGCGGGACGGCTTGCAGTTGTATAAACTCTTGGCTGACGATGTCCTCCAAATCCAGCTGCTTAATTTTCTTCACAAAATCACTGGTAGTAAGTGTCTCGAAAGAGTAGTTAGCCATAGTGATTGCACTTGGGTTAATTTACTAACTGGCAGATAAAATCGACAAGTGGTCCTCACGACAGTCTGATTAAAAGAGAAACCAAATTCATCTACGACGTTGTTTTGATGAACTTTGATAGGCTTGTTTTTAGAATTTTGATTCGTCGATATAACGTCAATGTGTTTCATTATCAGTCGATGCACGAGTAAAGAATAAATGATCGTTAGCAGAGGAAGCCCGCCTAATCAGATGCACTACTAGAATACTAAACAATCGAACCAAATTATACTGTTTTTTCTTGAAGTGTAACCTTTTATGCAAGTCAAAAGGTTGACCTGCAGGCCATCCCCGAAACGTTCCGGTATTTTTTAATTGTTTTATTTTTCGAATATCTTTAAAACGGCTCCACTGATTAATTTCAAGATCTAATCGAATTTAAGTCTTAATAGACACTTCTGAGAATAGTCAGAATGACTTCCTGGGACTTTGAAAATTCGTCAAAGTAACAAAGTATGATGAAAAACTCTACACATACAGCCCTTCACTCCTTAATCTCATTGTCATCGGAAACCATTATCTGGACTCGTGTTGACTTAACAATCATTTCAAACAGGATTTCCGTATAATAAACTTCTTAAATTCTTAGAAGTATTTTCATCGATGAATAAAAATAAAATGATATGCTTCAGAGACTGGTTTTTGATAAGATACCTTTTTCTTAATAAATATTCCGAAATAATCTCAAATCATTTGGCACGCGTTTTATTACCTATTTTATTACTTATTTTTAGTTGCTATGGGATTTGACGTTCATGCATCAATATATGCCTATTATCTGCGTATTACGTACGCAGATAATAGGCATTGACCCATTACATATGGAACCATCGATTAATCATTAAATCACCACCACAAAATAATGTAACATTATTAATTTACCTAGCAGCAATGGTTATTTCTATATATTTCATAAAACCACATACTCAAATATGGTCATTGTTGAACGAATGACGTGATACTGTCATTTTGCGGTTTTCCTCTTATTGTTAAATGAATCCATATTTCTCGGGAGGCATCCCTATTTAAATCCTGTAAAGGTGATTAAACCATCAGTAAATGCTTAACATTCTGTAAGCGAAGGACGTTACAAATAGATATTAATCCTATACATTAAACAATTATTTTTACAATGGCAATGGCTGAGACTTTTCAAGAGCTGAAGCAGGCAGACTTCGTGGCACTAATGGAAAAGAGTGATTGTGAAGAACTTATCGTGGCGGAGCATCAAGAGATCATCAGTAAGAAAATAGAAGGAACGTTCGAAGCCGACAAAAATAATCGAAGCTTAAACAGGTATCCCCATGCGGTTTGCTTCGACCACTCTAGGGTAATCTTACCGACAGAGCGGAACCTGGGCGATTATATAAACGCAAATTACATCGATGGCTTCGAACATCCTAAGAAGTTTATCTGCGGACAAGCTCCAACTCGTCGTACGTGCTACGACTTTTATCGGATGTTGTGGATGGAGCATGTCCAAATCATCGTGATGCTCTGCCAGAAGAAAGAAAATGGCAGGGAGAAGTGTTACCCCTACTGGGGTGACGTCGAGGAATCGTCGATGAGGATCGGAAAGTTTATAATCACAACTACCAATGTGGAACGGTTACCTCATTATGTTAAATCAACACTTACTTTGACAGATGGGACTGAAGCCACCCAGACAATCGTACACTACAATTTCACTGCTTGGCCTGACCACGACGTGCCAAAGAATATATCGGAATTTTTAAACTTTGTTACGGAGGTACGGCAGTGTCAGAAAGAGTTGTACGCAGAGTCCCTGAAAATTGGACATAAACTTCCTCATCCGTTTCCAATCGTTGTTCACTGCAACGCAGGACTAGGACGAACTCCATGCTTCTGCGTAGTGGACATAAGTATGTCTCAGTTTAATGAAAATGAAACCGTGTCAATAGCGTCAATAGTTTACAATATTCGTCAAAAAAGATTCCATAGTTTATTTAACCCTTTTCAATATTTATTTTGTTACAAAGCTATAAAATTATACATAGAATCACTTCCCGTAAAAGCTGTTAGAAAGATCAGTACAATCCAACAAGTAGTCTCCTTTTGTAAGAATTTAGTTAAGTAAATTCTCGTTAAGATTAGTTAGTAATTAAGTTTCTTATGTCCTGTGATATGATCTCTTTACTTTAAGTATTTTTATGTTATAAGTAATAGTTGTGAGTATTTAATTTGTGTTCCAAATAAATCTGTATTTAAACTGTACCAAAGTCGTTGTTTCATTCAAATGAGGAAAAGTTATTTTTAGACCTTTATATTCCAAAAAGAAACTCTATGACACATAGTATGTAACTCGATTGACAGTATCAACTAGCCAGGAGACCTATTTAACCCTCTAGCGTCAGGGAGTCTTAAACGTCTTCTTGTTTCGGTAGTGGGGAGAGCGCGAATCACAACGCACTGCGAACTTGTGTGAGTGAAACGTGAGAGTATTAGTATTACCGTGAGAACCCTTCCACCGATTTTAACCCTACTTGACAGACATTGACAGTGCCGTAGTTAAAAAATGTATCCAAAGAGTCGAGTTTCAAGGCCAAGCGCTAAAGAGTTAAGTAATCAGGGTAGTAACCGTTATGTAGATTACCTCTTTTATCGCTCAATTTCCCAGAATTTTATATTATTGTTAATGAAAAAAGTCGTGACTCTAGATAAATTATCACCGCAAATTTTGCAAAATATGTTTATCATTCTTTATCAAGTTAGGTACGACTGAACTACTAATGCGATTTCCGATTATTTTATTTTAAAGAGATGTATCTCATACAGTCGATCCTAAGTAAATATACTTACACTCAAATTACATCCTGTTATTTATAACGATTAGGATATGGACGTACTCCTCAACGTCATAGTCATTAATCAGACATCCCGATTTGTCGTAGGATGCCATTTTAATAGATTAAGCATTGACGTCATTAAGATGTATATGTTCGCAACGGCGACAAATGATTGTGGTATGCATCATACCTTTATAACTGTCATAGGCTGAATTCCTAATTATAGTCATTGCGATGTGTGTCTTTTTCCCTATAAAGCCCGGTATAAACCATTCATTTTATCACTCACTGTTGAGCCAGTTTCAAGTAGACATGTTGTCAGTTACTCCACATATTTCTCAAGAGTTCAAGTGTGAAGATCTCTTGAAGTTTGTCGGACAAAGTGACTTTGAAGAAATCATCAAAGAAGAGCACAATAGAATTCTTCGCAAACCCACCATTGGAACGTTACGAACATCTGGGAAGTTCCAGAACTTACATCTAAACAGACTCAGACTCCCAAACTGTTTTGACCATTCTAGAGTGATCCTTCCCGTTAAAACGAAACACCGAGACTACATAAATGGGAATTATGTGGACGGATATAACCAAGCCAGGAAATTCATATGCATGCAAGCTCCCATGCATCACACCAACTATGACCTGTGGCGGACCGTCTGGATGAGCTATTCAAGGATTATTGTCATGCTCTGCGAGAAGACAGTCTTCAATCGGGAGATGAATGACGCGTACTGGTGTTACGTAAAGGGAACAGTCAAGTGTGGAAAATTTGAAATCGAAACCAAAAACATTGAAGTTCGGCAAAATTACATCAAAACAACCCTGGAAGTCACTGATGGAACTGGTGCAAGTCGAGAAGTGTTGCATTTAGCATTTACTACGTGGCCTGATATGGATTTGCCGGCCACTGTTGAGGACTTTTTGGACTTTGTCTTAGCTGTGAAGCGTTATAACGAGGAAGTTGAGAGACGATTAACCCAGGAAGGTTACCAGTTTCCTAATCCTCCAATAATTGTACATTCTGAAATGGGTGTGAACAGATCAGGTGCGTTCTGTGCTATTGAGATTGCAATGTCGCGATATTGTGAAACTGGGATTATTTCGTTAGCATCCATAGTGACGCGAATTCGGGAGCAAAGATATGAAGCTGTCTCCCACTTGACTCATTATCTTTTCTGTTATATAGTTTTAGCAAAGTATGCTAGTTTCGTTCAGCCATCAAATGAAAATATCCCGAAACCAGCTGGTAGTTATATGCGGTCTTTATTAAAATATGTGGCTGTTCCAAATTTCTGTAGTTCACACAATGTTAAATCATAGATTTATATAAAACCTTACATTTAAGTAACTTAAGTAATTGGGGAAATATTTACACTTCAATTGTACAGTTATTCCATAAGTAGTAGTATTTTAAATTAAATTACATCTATGTCGTACATGTTTATCATTTTATTAACGAGGAAACCCATGTGGAAATTCCTAATGGACTCCTATTTTCCTTAACCTGCCTTTGTTGAAACAATAAGTTCAAATAATACCTATCGAATAATATGAATAATGTTAAATTACAATTTCAAAACAATTTAAATCTAACCTACTTAATTCTTCCTTTCGGAATCAGGTACATAAATTTGAAGCCGTTTGTTATTCAGTATCAACTTAGCTGTTCGTCTCTGGCTTTTTCTAGTAAAACATGTTCTAACACTATGTAGCAAAACGCATACTGTTCTGGAAGAAAAACACTGGAATGTCTTTGGCTTCTAATTTTTAGTACTATTTGAGGTACTGAAACCCCGTTTTCTTTATCCAGTTGTTCTAGTGCGTTGTCTATTGCACAAAAAGTTCCTGTCCAACCTGCTCCCGTAGAGCAATGGACCACTATAG
>DVYO010000016.1:0-11598 GCA_018236165.1 Emesis angularis | reverse complement strand
CCTCAGCTTATATAGTCAGCTTAAATCTAAAAGTATATTTAATTAATTTAAAATATAAAAATAAATGTGGTTTATAATGTCAGAAAAAAATATTGTTCAACAATGTCAGAAAAAAAATTTCTCTATCTTGTGTGTCTGAAGGCTCAAAAGAGCCTTATTATTATAATATATTGTTTATAATGTTAAGTGTAATTAACAGAATTAAAACAACAAAAAAGAAACATTAAAAAAAACTACAAATCTTCAGAGTTCTGTAATACGTTACTAGCTATTTGTTATTTAATTGCAGGATGTAGCACTGAATTAATTTTAATAAAAATAATCTTACCTATACTATAATATTGGTCGCCTCTGTTTTTCTTATAATCTTTGAATATTGAGACTAGTTATCTAAAACAAGATAATTATAAATTCGCGTCTCCTTTCTGGACATCACCTATATAAAGTCAGTAACGAAAATTTTGATTCAGAGTCAACTTAACAGGCACTCATCAACTTACAAAATGGTAAGACATCAAAATTGCTATTTTCTTATTTTATAACTACGAGTACACGTGCATCCCTTGATAAAGCTTTTTCAAAAACGAAAGTTTTTATTTCCTTAAAATCAAAGGGTTGACGTGATTTAAAATTGTTGTTTATTTAATTATTCCTGTAATGTTACTAACTACTAGTTAGTAAGTTTTGTTTTGTAGATTCTCCTTAATTTGGAATCGAGTTGAATATTATGAACTCCAGCCAGATCTATCTGCGATCGAGTTAAAAACTATTGTTAAGATTATACGTTATCTAAAACAGTCCGGAATTAAAAATATAGTAATATAAATATCTCTTGTGTCAGTTTTGTCTTGAAAATGAAAATGAAATGACTGCGTATTTACAGTTAGCTCATGGTGTTTAATCGTAGTGAACCCTTATTTCTAAATACGTGCACCTATTTTTGCCTACGACGTTTAAGTATATATATCCACACGTATATATTCATATTTTACAATAAAACATAATTTGCAATTACTATACAAATTGATACATATTGTCTTTTGTATAACTATCAAATAAAGTATATATAAGTATAAATAAATAAGTAACTATCAAATAAGTATAAATAAATAAGTAACAATATCTCTCTTCTAGAAATTCTTCTTGGTCCTCGCCGCCGCCGTAGCCTGCACTGTTGCAGTGCCACCAGAAGCACTAAAACCAGAATACGTACAGTACAGATCCATAGATTCCGAAGCACCCATCGTTAATTCTGAATACGAATCTAGCCCCGAGGGTAACTTCAAATATGGCTACCAAACCGGCAATGGTATTGATGCCTACGCTGTAGGAGTAATCAAGAACCCAGAGACTGTAAGTACGATTATAATGTTCGATTACATTTATAGGACAACCCTTTTGTTCTTTTTTTATGTCACAGGATAATGCAATGCAAGCAGATGGCTCTCCTGAAGAAAAAAGACAATCATTGGTTATAGACACTACACGTATTAATGGTGCGTTACTATCCGTGTAGCGAGGTTGGAATGCCACGTGCATAATTTTGTCAGCTACCTTAAGCTCCGAACCGAACCGAACCGGGATACGACAGCGACAGGTACTGACGCTATAACGGCAGAAGTATGTAAGGCGGTGGTACCAAATCAGAGTAAGATATTGCGGACCTGTAGCATCTAGCATTCACAATGTTAGTGATATGTTCAGCCGACATGTAGAGATAACGTAAGCTGACGATCCTGGCTACAAGTGAAACGCATTCGTTAATAGTCAACTCAAAAAAACTAATTACCATTGTATTTACTCTGTCTTGTGAAATTGTTGTAATGATTATTGCTTTATTTGTAAAACTTCTTTCATTGGGTTATGAATATTTTTAGGAGGCTGCCACCCTTGAAGTCTCAGGATCCGTCAAGTACACTGCCCCCGACGGTACCCCTGTCGAACTCACCTACGTCGCCAACGAAAATGGATACCAACCTACTGTAAGTATGCATGGAGTATTTTGATCGGCACATCATCCTTACGGATTCCAGAAAGCACAAAGATTTGCAAAAAATGAAATGGTTCAAATTGAATGGCTAAGTTAATATTGTGTCGTCACCACCACAAGCTAAGCTTCAGCTTCAGTTGTGACGCCTATAAAGATCGAAGCGAGACATTAAGAACCGATTGCATCGGTTTACTTCAACCCTCTAGTCTGTTCTGTGTCGTTCTCGCCAATTATGTTGATGATTTTTATTTTTAGTAGTACCTGTCGAGACTGCAATTGTCTCCCGAATTGCGCGACAAAAGAGTCAAATTTAAATAAGGACGTTGGCTTTTGTCGGAATCATATATCTAAATTTAATGACATATAACTACTTACCTCCTGGAATTCGTCTATTTTTTATAAATTTTATTTTATTCCATATTTAAATCAATTATTTCCAAAAATTCGAAAGTTCAAATATTTATTACTCGTTTTTACGTTTACGTAACTGCCACCACCTCCAGAAGTGCAACTACACTATTTTTATATAACAAACAAACAGATGATACGTCTCTTAAGAAAATGATTACTCGTCGCTGTCAATGATAGTGTCGATAAATATGGTATAGTTAAGCTAGTTAGCTACCGTACCGCACCAAAGCAATATCAATAAATAACGTTAAAACCTTGATGAATCGCAGTATGACAGTCAGTTGGTCTATATCAAAAGGGTATTGGATAAACACGGAAAATATACATTTATCTTTACTTCTCGCATTTATCATAATAGCATTTGTTATATTATTACAATAGTAATTCCTATTTCCTTCATTATTATTAGCATTTTAAAATACTCGTATACTCAATCTTTCTTTACAATAGGTAAACTATAAGTCATAGTTGAACCACGCGGCAAATAGCTAATAAAAATATTTCACTTCCAAAGCGTTATCATAAAGCTTTAAATCTGTTTAAAAAATATATAGGTATTCGACCCTTTTATTTGTCGTTATATTTACTCGGTCACTAAATTTTCAACATAGTATTTATCTCAAGTAAATATTTATTCCAATTTTACTTCGTGTAAACATTATTGATTGTTAACGAAATTTTATTAAAATTTTTTGTCTCTATGTGTCTTTAGCCATATAAATTATCAGCAAGCTACGCAGCTTCGTCTGAGAGTAGATTGAAATGTCGATGACATGGTTTTTATACAAAGATTCACCAAATTTATTATGCTCCATTAGATATTGATTTTTGAAAACATTTTCGCTTCTGTTACAACCCGGATGTTAATTTTTATCAAAATCAGTTAGTTGTTTAAGCCTTACCAACAAAGAAACTGACTTTCGCATTTATAATATTTACACGTGTTAATGGTGCGTTACTATCCGTGTAGCGAGGTTGGAATGCTACGTGCATAATTTTATCAGCTACCTTAACCTCCGAACCGAACCGTAAGATTAAGTTAACTAGTAAGATTACGACAGCCCACTTTCATTGTGAAGGAGACGATACTCTATAGTGAGTTATAAAAAACTTAAATTATGCGACTTGACACACTTATTTTGCCATTTTAAAAATAAATTTTGTGGCGGCCACCACAGCCGTTGTAATCCGACAAACATATACACTTTAATAAAAAGGTATATTTTGAGTTTTCCACACTGTGCCCAAAAAAATATAACATTGCAATGAATTAAATAACACGAGTGTAGTAATAATTATTCTAATTGTATTTTTCTAAGCATTTTTGTTTATCCACAGGGTAGCCACATTCCCGTCGCTCCCGAAATTCCAGAACTGATCCGCCGCAGCCTCCAGTACATCGCAGCCCGAACAGCACAACAAGTCACCCCGGAATACCAGGTCGCCCCCATTCCCTACAGGAAGCTGTAAAGTGGACTAGAACAATTTCTGAACTGACATAGCATTTATCTGAATGGATTTAGCGTTTTTGTTTTGTTTTATTTTTAGTTAGTGCCATAAAACCGGACTTGTGATTAAATGTACAATTTTTAACTTGTTTACTTATTTTCCATATTTAAGTCAATCCAGAGTAACGTCTCGAAAATCTCATTTGAATACATTCAATAGTTATACTAGTGACCTTATATATCTGCATATCCTGGCTCCTCCTGTGTCTCCTGTGAGATCGAACATCTACTTAAGGTTTGCGATGACAGGGTTAGTGGTATTGTTTTGACCCTTTGGTGAAATTTAAAATCTTGCACCTGCCAGCGTGGACGATGTCGCTCATTGCGTTGATTTGTTGTGTGGCTGTTCCGTTCGCCATAGTTATTGGGCCATCAGGGTCGTTGAGTATGTAGCGGCCTACGTAATTGTGAACGAGTTTATACTATCGAAGTATATTATGGATATGTCTTTGAAATAAATTCGACAATTCGAAATTTTTGTGCATAAACCACGCTGCACACGTAGCTACACGCATGAATGTATTTTGGACTACAACAGCGTAAAGACTTGCAGCAGCTTGCAGCGGATGCAAGTCTATACGGGGAAGGTGGACAAATGCTACATTGGCGTATGATACGAGAGGTCATATACGTTGTGTAAAGAGTCATATTTTGTCTAAGTGAGATTTTACCATGGAGTTACTAAAATAAATCATAGGACTAGGCAAATATACTTATATATTATTATATTACAATTTACTTAGGTTGGTATTTAATATTTATTCAGTAAATTTATTCAATGTCACGTCAAACTGTCATGAAACATGGACGCAACATTAACGTCTTTGATGTTTATATGCTATGGTTATTTCTGTCCATCAGGGAAGCCATCTGATTATTTGGAATCTTACGATAAAAAAGTCACCGATTTACTGAAATACTGATGAATGACAACACACCGATTATACTAATAGACAACAAAATTATTTTGATGTCTTTTGATGATTATTTTTTTCTAGTACTGGTTGATGGATAATTTTATTTTTTTTGTAAATAGCTTATATTAAACAATGAATTAAAAATATATATATCACTTAACTAGATGTAAAATTGCAACGCTGCGCGAATAATAATAGTGGATAGTTTTTATTACATACTTCTTTTTACCGTGATTCCAGAGACAGAAGTCCGTAAAGTATCGACACTAACATACCTTAAATAAACGGCCGTGCCTCCGTTCTTGTGTAGCGCAATGAACGGCAAGTGCCTGTAACTACACAGTAAAATTCTATGATAGATCGAAATTATTCAGAGTTCACGGTTCGTTTCTAGAGAATGTGGCAAAAATAAGCGTTCACGGTTGGAAGTTTAAGGCACTGTCAGTTCTCAATATGTATTATATAAATTCTAGTTTGTGTTGGAAATCCAAATAAAATAATTAAATCCATCGATACAACATTACCCCGTGTTGGTCCGGGCTCCATTGAAGAATAGGACAACTGCCGTTCTTCCAGGCAAGTCGTAAGAGGTGATCGATTGGCTTTTGCAATCCACTACCATCGTGACTACTAGGTGGTAGAGTTCTGCATTGTCTGACATTGACACCGCCGCCTTACCTATATTATACCTTATTCCTACCTCAATAGCGTCAGTGCTTGTCTGTGTCGTGTTCCGGTTTGGAGGATGAGGTAGCCGGTAAACTTATGCACGCGGCATTAGACCTCGCCACAAGATAGCAACGCATCATTAACATCTTTGGTGTCTATAGGCGATGGTTGTATCTGCCATCAGGAGAATTATCTGCTTGTTTGCTATCTTATGATATAAAAAAAAAGTTTGTTACTTGGTTAGTCAACTGATGATCCTATAACTGCAATTCATAAATGTCTTATATTGCCAGCTGTTTTATAAATATAGTCACTTACTTTTATTTATTTATAGTATCAAAACTCTTATTGTAATAATTAGCCCTTTTTATATAGGTAACACTCAAAACAGGACGCTCATAAAATATGTGATACAATGTTTATGCTGTTCCTTGTTCACATAAGCTAAATACGTTTTCCTTACACTTAATATTATGTAAGTTGGGCACAGAACTAATGAAAAACTTGTGTTATGAGTTGGGCTGTACAGTTTACGGCCATCACCCTAGGGGTGCTTCTTGTGAAATCAAATTTCGGCTTAGAGTGGAGTCGCAGTTTCTGATGGGAAAGTTAGTGGCATTTTCTGCCCTTGACTTTGGTTTGTTTAAGGGTGAAACAGAGGTTTTCTTCGATCCCGGCTGTAATACTATAGCAAGTGTGAATGTTTCGTGTTTTAAATAATTTTATAGTAAAAAGGGGCAAACGAGCAAGTGGTTTACCTGATGGTATGTAATCACCACCTTAGGTCTTAGGTCTTACAGTTGCGTTGCCAGCACTTTAAGTATGAGTACACTCTTTTCTTGAAGGTTCCTAAATCATATCCGTTTGGAAACACCCCCGCCCGTGATTGATTAAGCAAAGAGGTGGTGCGAGCCAAAAAATGCCTAGAGAAACGCAGGGTAGTGAGTTTCCAGACAATGAGGTGGAGAGGATGGAACTTTAAGTTTTGGCGCGATGTCCGGTGATGGAATTCAGCAGGAGGTATTAACTTGAACATTGCCTCGTAAAACTCCCTGTGATATATACGGTAGGAAATTGAGAGTTAACCTACATATCTACATAATGCCAATGTTTCAAGCTGATTAGAAACAGCCTGGTCGTCAACGATTCCAACCGCTCTGCGTCGAATGCGATCAATAGGAAGGAGCTGGTACTGGGCTGCTCCCACCCAGAGATAAGAGCAGCAATCCATAGGAGGACGAATTTGCGCTTTGTGAAGTTGCAAGTGATGAGCCGGCAAGAAGTACTGCTTCGCTCTACTGAGCACACCAAGCTTTTTGGAGGCCAATTTAGCCTTTACTTCTTAATGATCGCGGATCTGAACGGCGTTCGAACAGTCTACTCCCAGAATTTCAATGCTGACTGAGGCTGGCAAGGGAGTATCCCTATAGGAGGTGATATGACAGAGTGTGTTTTTAGCGGAGAACGCGCAAAGTTTTGTCTATTTGGCGTTAAATCTTACCAAGTTTTTACGACCCCATTCCGAGAAATTGATAAGTGGACATCGATTTTGGATACAAGCTGGTTACGGCACGGGAAATGCTGCTTTGACCAAAGTATGAGGTATCAGCGGTACTGTCATGCGCATAGCAATGAATGTTCCTAATTCGCAAAATATCATCGATATGCAGAAGAAGATGCGTCGGTGATAACACGCAGCCTTGAGGAACACCAGCATTGACAGGTTTATCGGGTCGGAGCATGCAGCATGCAGCATGCATGCCAAGCGATGAGTTTGGTATACAAGAAGATCATTAGCTGACCGGCCACGGCAGAAATCGTAATGGTCACCATTACGGTTTCCGCTTACTTATAAGCAGGTGCTCCTCTAAATACTTCAGAAGCTGGCAGTTAAAATCGTCTCCATGTGTTCGGAGAACATGAACACCTGCAAGAACATGAAGACCAGAGGTCTTACAGTTGCGTTTCCAGCACTTGCAAGCACAGCCCGTGATTGACGAGCTTGACGCTATGTTTAAACGAACTACCATTGCCTCCCCCTTGGACTCAATTGCCTCCGCCCAGCGATGAGTTAGGTATACAAGTAGATCATTAGCTGACCGGCCACGGCGGAAATCGTAATGGTGACCACCATTAATATTTCTGCTTACTTATAATCAGGTGCTCCTCTAAATACTTCAGAAGCTGGCAGTTAAAATCGTCTCCATGAGTTCGGAGAACAAGGAAGCTCTAATTACAAAAACCGCGGCCACCACCATTGGATTTGGGTACGAGTTTCTAATATCGAAGTCTCTTAATAATATTAATAACAATAATGCACGTTTGTTTAGCCGCTTGACAAAAGTTCTAAAAATTCTTTTTTCCGGTGGTAATAAGGTACGTGCATTCAACAGCTGGGTAATCCCACTACTTACCTTCTGCATACTAAAGTGGACTCAAACCGAGTTGGACGCCCTTGAGTATAAGGTCCGTTAACTACTGACAACGTATCGCATGCATCATCCACGTTCATCAGTAATGAGATTATACATTCTACAAAAATCAGGAGGTCCTGGCTTTCTAAATGCCAAAATCCTACATAATCATGAGGTTTACAATTTTAGAGAATACCTTTATGTTGAATTTGGAATGCATTGTGATGTTGTTGCAGTAGACAATGGTCTACCGCCGCCCTCTTGACCTGATATTGATTTAAAGGCGTCCATAGCCAGGCTAGGTATTTGGTGACCCGTTTGGGGAAACTGAAGGATATGCCTGTGCGATTGCTGATGAAGTTGTGAAGATGAATAATTACCGAAAATACATCATGAAGAATGGCACGGTCGACTTATGTAGGGCGTGTTACCGTCCTGCTGAGTCCTTCATGCATACTGTTGTCGGTTGTTCTCATCTTGCCAATGGAGACTATTTGCATAGACACAATCAAGTAGCCGGAGTTATCCATCAACAACTTGCTCTTAGATATGAACATGTGGGTTTTGAAGTGCCGTATTATAAGTATACACCGGAGTCAGTTCTTGAGAATGGCCATTCTAAGTTCTACTGGGACCGATCTGTCATCACGGACTGGGCTATTGTCGCAAGTAAGCCTGATATTGTGCTGGTAGAATTGGCTGGAGCGCCGGACATTTCTTGTTGAGGTCACAGTCCCGCATGATGATAATCCCGTGAAAGCAGAAAAAGAAAAACTTTCTAAATACTTAGACTTATCTCACGAGAATACTGACTACACACTAATGTGGAGTGTGGAGTTAACAACGATTGTCCCGATAGTAATTTCTGTAAACGGTTTTGTATCGAAGAATCTTGACCAAAGAAACTTTCGCTACAGCTTTGGATCAAGGGCCAGATACAAAAGGCAGCAGTGTTGGGTCGCCCTGACCACCGGTGGCTTAACTACAAAGTTCACGTCAGCGGTAATTAATTTTTTTAATATTTGTTTTGATAATGTTATAATATAAACGTAAATGTATTAAAAACAGAAAAGAAAATGTTGATAAAGAAATAATAAAAATAACCGGACATCATAACAATAATAACCGCGATGTGATTTTTTTGCAATTGTCAATGATTTGTATGTACATTTTAATATTTTATATATTCAATTTCAGATCAAATTGTAAGTTAATATTCAATAACACAATAAACCAAAATTTTTGAAACTATATATTTATATCAATAGTGTTCAACATGTGGAAAAATATAAAATCCAACGTAAAACTGTCAAGTAACAGCGACGCGACACTAACGTCTTTGGTGTTTATAGGCGATGGTTATTTCTGTCCATCAGGGCAGTCATTTAATTATTTGCAATTTAATGATGAAATGAGGCTCCGGTTGATAAATGACAACACGCCGGATAATACCAATAGACAATTAGGATTATTTTGATGTTTTTTGATGAATATATTTTTCTGGAACTGGTTGAAAAATATTAATTAATATTAGTTAATAGGGTCCAATTTGTTGTAATTCACTTATATATTTTTCATAACCAGCTGCAAAAGTTACAATGTTGTGAAAATACTAAAAGTAGAGATTTTTTCCGATATTCGAGATCCAAGATTCGAGAGGCAGAGGTCTTAAATGAAACTATAAGTTCTTGTGAGGCTCTAACTCAAAGGCAAGTGCCTGTAATTTCACAGTAAAATTCACTGGGACAGTTAGGAGTTCATCGAGGACGACCTTAACTTGACCTCCGTCACTGAATTAGATGACAACTAAATTAAATCGTGTTGTCAGTTTAAGTTGCATATTTGTTGTTGATTCAACCGTTTTAAAAGTAAATCATTTCTAAAATTGTGATAAAAATGATTAAAAGGTAGCATTTATTTCATTACTTTACAAATTTTAAAAACTGTTACAAAAATTATCATTTTGGTTGGTACTACATTTCAAAAACAAATAAGCAATAAATATTTGTTGAAAAAAACGATTTAATATTAACTCATCTCAGCAGTTCCTGTAGTATGTATCTTTATATAAGCATAGCAGTAATAATATTTTTCGATCGGCAGTAGCTACAAAATCGTGATTTTGGCAATTAATGTATTCAGCGATATACTATCTAGAATTTTTCATGTAATTTTCAGTAAGATTTGTTAAACTACATCTGGTACTGGATTACGTTAGCTTCTACTAGATTTACATGCTATCACTTCCTGCGCCAACCCTCGTATATCCACAAAAAGTTTATGCAAATGACGTATACAGGGTACACAGGGTTAAAATGAAATCTACTAGGTACGCCTCTTCGTCTGGTCATTGACCTTGGTTGTGGTTTGTTGAAGGGCGAAACAGAGGTTCTTGTAATCGGCGGAAGTAATATTATCGCGTACCAGTGTGGTTGTTTCGTGTGGCTATGTCTTTAAGCTGTGTGTTCCGCTGGCAGAGTTGTGGGATCTTCCGGATCGGTGTGAACGTGGCATGATTTAGTTCTAGAATCTGATTCAACCGGATGGGGATAAGCATGAGGATTAAAATGATTAGAAAACCGAAATTAATAGATATATTTAAGAGATTAAATATGGGCCAGCTGCCATTACGATAGATTTATCCTACATTTTAATTAACGACCTACGGTTTCAAAAGGAAATTATAGAAATACTTTAATACTAGATTTGTTTTACCTAGAAGTATTTATAAACATATTAAAATACACAAAACCATCTTCCTGTCAGGCAGTTGGTATAACTTGACCTGTTGACTTACCATGTAACTAACATCTACCTCCTAGGTTTTTCTAGTGTTGGTTAGTCGCGTATATCCCGAGATATTTAAATAATGTGACCTCGAAAATTAAATATAAACATTCACCTACACGACTTTAGGTAAAAACCAAATATTTTTTAATACTACCAAATTTGTTGTCAAAGATTATAGAATAATAATAAATAGCGTTTAAATTGTTCTATGCCTAAAACTCGGCATTATGTCTGTAACTTATTGCAGAAAGCAAGTGCAAATAATGAGTTGATACAGTTTTATCCCACTCGGATGAATTATATGAAAACATGTACTAAATACGAGTATGTTTAAAATTGATGGTTTTTATATAGCTAGTCTAGTATAAAAAAATTAAAGAATTTTTTGTGCGAAATATAAAAATATCCAAAATGTCGTCATAAAAAGAATTCAGAGTAGGGCCACCCTAATGGCCTAGACGTTTACTCATATCTACCAAATATACAAAAGAAATACGAATATTTAGTTCATTAAAGAGAAATATAATTACAGCAACTTCTATGCGCTTTAAACGGTGTAAATCGAGAGGCTGTAATTACTCGTATACACCGCTTCAGGCTTTAGTCAATCGTTACCGGTTTTAAGGTATGCCAATTAACTAACATTTATAACTTGTGACCGAGATCATCAGTCTATATTCTCGTCATTGTCAGTAGGGCTAGATTCGTATGAAGTATGAAAGAGTCTGTAGAAATGTATTAATTAATTCTGGTTTAAGTGGATCTGGTGGCTTTGTACCGCTACAGGATAAGATGGCGGCGAAGCCTAAGAGGAATTTCTAGAAGTAATATATTGTAATTAATATAACAGTTACTTTAAGCTAGCAAGTATCATTAAATTTGTCTGAATTGTGAGAATG
>DVYO010000015.1:0-11623 GCA_018236165.1 Emesis angularis | reverse complement strand
GACCCGGGCGAGACAATGCAGAACTCTACCACCTAGTAGTCACGATGGTAGTAACTTGCAAAGCCAATCGATCGCCTCTTACGACCTGCCTGGCAGAACGGCAGTTGGCCTATTCTTCAAAGGAGCCCGCACCAACACGGGGTAAAATGTCTTGATTAATTTAACACCAGATGTAACTTTTACTAACAGTATTCATAATATGAAATACCAGCCGATCCGTGTCGCTTGAGAGTAAGAAGTTATCGTTATAAGAAATTTCATACAATCTCACCCCCAAATACCCTTAAAGATTATTTTATTTATAAAAAGTTTCACCACGGATTTAACTCAAAATAGGTTCAGTGGTTTAATCGTGAAATCGTAACATACTTCCGTTTTTATAACATTATTAATATATTAACTGCATGTTGCAACACGCTGTATTACACAAGTTTTTGTGAATCCAACAGGAACAACATACTTTCCTGGAATAAAAAGCACACAAGATTGTGCCGTTCCAGGTCATTATAATCTTATATGCCAAATTTCATCAAATCGGAACCACCATTTTTGCGTGATTGTGCAACAAACTTGTAAACATCCCAAAATACAAATTTTGCGATTGTAATATGTATCAGATTAGTATGGATATAAGAATGAATAATATGTGGACTCGGACGTCATGCATTTAAAATAAAGACGCATCAATATTCACTTTTAAAAACTAAATATGGTGAAAGAAAGATGTCTATATTTTATTTTTATGGATTAAATATAGTTATGATTATCAACGTCTTTAAGCACAATAATTGTATTTATATTTTTTAATTTAATTGAAATAAATAAAATAAAAACAAAGTTAGATTGTGTTTGCTCACCTATATTATAAAAACAATGCCTTGTGGACAGCCAAAATCAAGCGGACACGCGTTTGCGAAGTTTAAGCAACAAACTCTTTTATATATTTATTGTGTGCGTCAATATATTTATTGTTAATGGCCTTGTTCGTTTCGCGGTAAGCACTAATTTGGTCCAATACTTAATTTCTAGGAATATGACAAGAATAGTCTAGTCTTAAGGCCCCGGTACGCCATACAAATTCCCTAATTACCTATAAACTGGAAATTTAAGTGTTTCCCGTGAATATATTTTCCATGACTTGATCGTATTTTTTAAAAGATCAAATAATTTCAAGAATAATTAAATAATTAAAAGAAATTAAATTTTAAATAATATATACATATGTAAAGCGTACAGGGGCCCATATACTTGTTTGTGCCAAAGTACAGACGCCAAAAGATTTTATAACCTGTTCAGCGAGAACTAATTATTGTTACGGGCTACGGCTTCTAATGTATGGACTACAGGTAAAGCAAGATTGTTTTTGTTGATCAGTTTGTCAAATGTGCAATACAATTTCATATTAGTAAGTAGATTAATAAAATAATTTAGTTTTACAATTAATTTTGAAAGTTTACAAATCAGCCGTATCATTGAAGAAGCGTTAGTTGTGTTTTAAATTATTGTATTTTTTTTGATATTTTAAATCGCATATTTATAGTTACAATAATAGAATTATACTAAAGTTTAAGTTGTTATTAAAAGATATATACAGTTGATGCTATGCAATGTCACTTGGGTTTGTCTTTGATCTATTTGTCTGTGTATATTACATTTTATTTACGCGCAAAAGCATAGCGTAGCATGCATAGCCCACTCTGTGGTTACGATTTATTATTATATTATATACACACAGAAATAATTATTATGCACACGTATGCAATGTGGTGTAGCTGTAAACATTTACATTTACTTCTTCAGAAACTCTTGCATAAAAAAAAAATTAAATAATGGATTTTAGATACTTAAAGCAGGCCAATGTTGTATTGCGTTTAAATGAGCAGTTTTATTTTTATCCATCTTGCTGGACAGAATAAATTAATATATAGATAAATAACATTTGAAAGTGGTAATGTTAAATGTATCGGTATTTTAATAGCAGAGATTGTTATAAGAGTAAATAATTATTGTAAGTGCTCTCTGAATGTTCTTGTGATAAATAATAATTATTAATATTGTATGAGATGTGGTGTGAGTACAGGGAAATGATTATTTTTGTTAAACTTTATTTAAAATACTATATTTTTGCTAGGTATGTAAAAACGCATAGATTTTTAGTATCTGAAACGATCGTTAGCTTCGCTGTATATTTCCAACATCCAGCCTCCCGGATGATTTCTGAAATGGCTCACTATTATAGCTTTGTTTTTGTGGTCTCGGTATTAACACAGTGGGCGGAAGAATAAGTGCCCTTTCTTAGTTGCCTACATTTAGTTTGTCCTTTTGAATTCAAATACCGGTACATATATATATAATTTGTTGCCAAATATAACTTAACAGTATTTAAATATATTTGTTACCAAATATACATAATTGTAAGTATAATTTTTAAATCTGTATAAAAATATGTTCCTAAAAGATCTGTGTATGAAATATTGTTTGAAATTATTTTTGATTTATTTGTGTTTTAATAAATTATAAAATATTAAGTGTTGTGTTTATTCCTCGCGCAACATGGAGGGACGATAAATATACTACCAATGACACCAACAAAAAATATGTGACGTCACTCTCGCGAACTGGGAACATTATAGTGAAGGGAGAGAGGTTAGGCCTGAAAGAACAGGTTGGTGTAAAACTGAGAAAAAGTATGCTTCAACAGTATGGCCAGGAAGGAAGGATGTAGAGGATCGAAAGTACAAGACTGTCATAGCGTAATCAAATTGATCGGGTCTTGTCCGAAGGTGGTGTAAAAATCTTTGCAATCGGCGCGTTATGAATTTAGAAGAAACAAGACTGTTTTGCAAGTATGATAGATCTTGAAGGATCTTGGTGATCTCGGAAGCGTTTGTCAAATATCAAAGAAATAACCAAAAAGAAACTAGTTTTAGGATTCATAGTGCTGCTGGCGGCTGTTTAGTTTTATTAAATAGTGTATAGATATTTTAACAAATTTAAAAAAGTTTGCCATTCGATAATTTTAACAAAATATCAGTTTATAAATAATTAGTCAGATTGCAAAACTAATCGGCTAATTGTGTTTTGTTCTTAGTACGATACTGTGCTTGTATAGACACCGAACATGAGAGCGGGATAGCATGAGACTGCCATTTATATTGTTTTATATGTGTTATATTTAGGGATGGATCTAGAGTAGATGGGGCTAATAAGCTTAAAATCCTCCCCTCCCCTCTCCCAAAATCATCTTGGTTAAATCATAAAACTAAATATGTGTGTGTTTGTGAACCTCTAGCCGTACTTAATAGCTACCATTAGGAAACGTAAAATTACCACCTAAAATAGACATTGAGAACCAAAATACATGAACTAATATAACAATATTTTCAAATTCTTTCCTTTTTATTTGGATGTTAGACAAGGATAGTGATAAAATATTTCATAATAATCAATATTATATCATAGGAAGGCAAGCAAGCAGTGGTTCATATAATGGAAAGAGACAACCATTGGCTATAGACACCAGAGATGTTAATGGTGCGTGTCCATCCATGTAGCGAGTTTGGATTGCCACGTGCATAAGTTCACCGGCTATCTTACCCTCCAAGCCGGAACACGACAGCGACGGGCACAGACGTAGTTGCGGCAGGAATAGGTAATGCGGTGGTACCAAGACACGGTTGAGACGTAGCAAAACTCTACCACCTAGTAGTCACGATGTTAGTGACAAATATTGGCCTTTCGTCACCTTTTACGTTATGCCTAGCAGCATGGCAGTTGATCTATTCTTCGAAAGGGGCCCGGATAACACAGAAAAAAATATATTAAAATGCAATGGACACTTCCTTGTGTCCACGAACAATATGTGCTGAATATTTTGGTAATATATTCGCTGCTGTGTTCCTGTATGGTGGCCAGGGCCGGCTTTTCCCGGGGGCGCCAGTCTAACGCTGAATATTTAGATATTTCATTAAGCTTAACGCCATTGCACAGTTTCATATACTTGTTACGACAAATACGTATCCGCAAAATTAAACATAAAAAAAGTCATCAGCAATAATCATTGTTTTAATTTTATTTATATCGCTCATGATGTGCGTGCAAGCTAAAATGACTCTTATTCTACACTAATAACAATTTTATTTAAAACAACACGCGCGCGGCCTAATCTCTAATTCAAAGAGAGTGTATTTATTGCCTTTGACTTATTGCCGCTCAGTTGCCCGCACTTCAAATAAAATGACCTCTAAGTCAATAAAGTGTAAGTTCATTTGAAATGGGCGCGTGACGCGGCACCGTGCGTCTGTCATAAGCGAGTGATTGCGCCCTTTGACATAGCCGCCCGGGCGTTCACACTTAAAGAGAAATGATCTCTAAATCACTACAACTAGGTAAAGTTCATTTGAATTTACTTAAACTCGGTATATTATAAATATATTTCGTAAAGTTATCTGTAAGGTCATTTCATTTGCGACAAGCGCTGAATTAGCACGGAAGATGTAGTAGAGGAATTAATTAATTTATTGAATGTGTAGTGTATGTAACCATAGTGTAAGTTGTATGTGCGTGGAATAAATAGAATTTCTTCGTCATAAATAAGAGAAAAAATATCAAGGTAAGTCAATTTAATTTGTTACCTAATTATTAGGTAGATTAGATTACAGTTATTATCGTCAATCGTCATAAGCCACTTATCACCCACTCCCAGAGATAGGCTTCTACAACCAACAGCACGCAGTTCTCGAGCATCCTCATCCAACTAATAGATACCTAGCTGCCTACAGACTACACGTTGGTTGGTCCAGCGGTGGGCTACAGGGGGATCCGAAGCTACGTACGTTCGTTCGTTCGTGGACAGTGGTTTCTACTCGAGAACTGGTAACTAAAATTAAAATACAATACAATACCGATACCTAAAAGTACTCATACCTAACTAGAAAAATACATCATTGACGCCCCGCCATCGTGTTGGAATGACTGATCCGGCCCTGCCTGGTTTGAATCCGGGGTTGGTGAACCAATTTATGTATGTATTTGTTTATGAGCGAGAGTCATGATTGTTTATTTGTTTATAATCGCAAAAATACAAATTCTTATGTTAGTGATTGATACAGACAAGTAACAACAAACCTACGTTATTTAGAATAAAGAAAGGAAAAATAAATATTAAATAAAATTTGATTTTATTGCAGATGGCCGAATTTGGGGATGGTAAAAAGAAATCATCGGGTGCTCAAAACAGAAAAAGGAAACTGGAGAAAGAAAAATAAATTCAAAAGCTAATTTCTCTGATTGACTCTTTGTTTCGACCTGGTAAGTTCAGTCAGTTGTTGGTAGGTGTACCTTTAAGGTACCTACCAACCAGCCAAAGTACAACCTTATAATACATCTGGAGTGGCGTAAACAGAAGTCGCTGTTGTGTCCTGCCTGGGTTCGATCCCCAACCAAGTTCCTACCTACTTAGTATTTTTGTATTATAAGTTACCTGCAACTGTACCTATACCTACCAATTGACAATCAATATCTAATCTAATTAATTGTTATTTAGCGGATTGCCTACCTGAAGGCGCAATGGTTAGTGACACTGACTCTTGTGCCGAAGGTCTCGGGTTCGAATCCTGAATTGTCTGTATATGGCTTGTGTTTTTGAGGAAAATGTTTTTTCATGAAATAGCCGCTAGCGAGATTCGCCAACCGCAACTATAACGTGCGCAAGCGCCTCAGTAATTCCACACTGAACGCGCTCGGCCGGACTAACGGATTAGACTATGCCCACCTTAACTTTCAGGCGCTGTTTTTATTGTCCTAAAATATTATTGCGTGGCCCTGTTACCATACTTGGTTACACAAATTATTGACTATCTTATGTTTTTTTAGGTACATCTTCGTCAACATCAGTCCGACAGTTAGAAGAGACAGTCAACTTGGAAGGGAGAACTTCTACGATATATTTCAGAAGTTCCAGCTCACACTAGTACCAGTACCTCACCAAGTGACCCAATTGTTAAACAACCAGCAACAGAACCAGATGTACGATTTTGTGAAAATGTCGCGAATGATCCTGCTCTGTGGCCGCAAGTAATACCCGATAATTTAAGATTATTTGTAACAGAAGTGGACCAAATCAGAAAAAAAACCAACTATCCTTCAGATAATAACATGAGGTCGTTTTCAGATACATATTATAGTAAAAAGTTACAAAACAACGAAATTATTCATCGAGTTTGGCTTATATATTCCACATCTACTAATTCTGTATTTTGTTTCCACTGTAAGCTTTTTAATATTAATGTGACTCTCTCTGCATTTAATGGCCCCACTGGTTACAACGACTGGGGGCATTTGTCGAGAAATATAGATAACGATATGAGAAAAGTTCAGGGCACATATGTTCTTTTAAAAAATATTTGGATCTAAAAAATGACTTATTGAAAGGGCATACAGTAGACTCGGTAAATCAAACTTAAATAGACCGCGAAAAAAAGAGGTGGACGGCAGTTTTGGAAAGGATAATCGAAATTATAAAATTTTTGGCAGGTCAAAATATAGGGTTTAGGGGCACAACTGAGAAGTTGTATGACCCAAATAATGGTATTTTTTTAAAGTTGGTGGACAGTATATCTAATTTTGATAGTACACTATCAGAACACATTGCTCGAATTTAAAGAGCTCAGCATCGCATGCCACATTATCTTGGTCAAAATGAACTGATTAGTATAATTGCTGAAAAAATTAAAACGACTATAATTAGTCTTTTGAAGCAATGTAAATACTACTCCGTAATTCTAGATTGCACACCTGATCTTTCACACCAAGAACAACTTACTGTTATAGTGAGGTTTGTCTATTTAAATCCATTGACAAAACGCGCTGAGGTACGAGAACATTTTTTAAGATTTTTTATCAATTAGGCAATTGATTTTCTTTGGAGCGATTTCTAAAAATACATTCAGTTATATTTTTACTTGCTCTTTATTAGATTAAATTCCAATAATCAGTTTTTTTTGACGGTACACGAATTAAGCTCAATTATTGTTTATATTACATGTATATTTTTTTTAATAATGGTCTGATAATAGATATTTAGACAGTTTGGAAAATTTCCGTCTAAGCATGATAAGTTAAAGAAGCTATAAGGTTTTGATATCTAAGTGGGACAATATTTGTGATTCTGAGTCAATATTATCGTTTTGTAAGTCAAAACTTATTAATAATTTGATAGATCGTGACATAGGCAACGAATTCAGACGTAGGATAGAAGGTCAGTTCTTATGGGCGCTCTGAAGACAAACTTTCGGCGACCCAAATTGCCGCTCGGCGGCGTGGCGTTGCGAGAGAGAGTTGGACGTTTTCCCAGTGTATCATAACTACGAGTGCAAGAGAGCCAACTACGAACTAAATCCTTACGGTCTGCGCGCCCATTGCAGGTTGCTGGAGCGGAGCCTGGAGTCGATCCCGAAGCAGCACGCGGCGGCCGTGTGGGCCGCGGAGGCGGGCGCGGGCGCGCGGCGGGCGCGGCGCTTCCTGCGGGACCACTTCGCGCGCGTGCTGGACACCTTCGGCCGCACGGACTCCTTCACGATGCAGGCCGTGCTCAACGGGGCCTTCGGACTCGTCACCACCGCCGACGAGCTAGACCTGGTCGGTTATCATTTGTTTTTTGTTGCCGCTATAGCAAAGAGTTGTCAAAACACTAGTAACACTTTCAACAGACTGTCGCGTCGGATCCGTTCAATAAGGTTTCGAATGTTTTGGATTTCCTGATATTTTTTACACTCAGAATAAAGCCAAGTCTTCTTTTATTGTGATGCAATACCCTATTGTTAGAAATGGACGTTGCGTAAAAGGCAGCCAAGAATAGTAATGTTAGAGTACTATATTATCATTCGGTTACTACTTTTAAAAGGGTTATAGATATGTGATAATTTTAGGCCCAAATATACGTCAACGAACAGTAACGACACGTCGCGTCGTTTAGGGACTGGTGGAATGAAAAAAAAGTAAATTGACACAATTACAGGAACAGCATCTGATTTGTAATATCATCTTTTTGATTTACGATCACTTTTAGATTGATTGCTGCTACTGAATTTCACCATCGAACATCATTTCAATTTTTTTCACGACTATGTTTTCGGTGTCTAAAATTCCAAAGCATTTACCTACTACTCCTTTAAGAAATCATTTATCGGCTTCAGTGTTTACGATGAGCCTAGCTGGACACCGCTAAATACACAGTTACTCGCTAATACTCTATATTGAAAACTTTAACTTCTGTAAAATTTCAAGCTTTACATTACAGAAGATTTGACGGAAAATTTTCTCAATCTTTACGGTTCAATAGCATATTTTCAATCGTTTCACTTCCTATCACCGCCTTTTTTTCCACAAAAAAATCCTCATGGATACCAACGATAGGAAATCCAATGTTGAAACGACTCAGACGTTCGTTTAGTGTGTTTCCCCAATCCAACACTAAGGTATCATCCACAAACATATGCCACGGACTTCTTCTGGAATGGGCCCCGCAATATTTGTGAAAATATAAAATTGATATTCCAAAATAAAGGTCCCAGAACTGATCCTTTTAGAACACCACATGAAATCTCTCTCCTTATTCCCTGCAAAGGTCTACTCCAATACTCTGTAAAGGTAGTGGAGGAGGGAGGCACTCGGTACTACCTTAGTGCCTCCCTATACATTCTCAATGTAAAGTAATAAATAAATGTTGCAATATTCGATGATACTGCAATTGCAACACCTTTGCATGCAGGAAAATGTCTCTTGAGTTACGGGTTTTACATATAAAATGGATTGGACTGTGGATTTGCCTGCGCAAAATCATAATGATCATCCGACAAATATTTTTTCGTAAGGTTCATCCAGCAACATAGTCTAGAAGATAGATAGGAAGCTTGATGAGCTAAATCTGCCAGTCGACCTTTTTTAAGAAGCTGGTGCTTCTTCTATCTCTCGATCTACCTGTTGTGGAAAACAGGGTTGTTAAAAATGCTGGAAATCTGCCTCATGCACCGTTTTATCAATTGCAAATAACAAGTGTATTCAAATCAAAAGCCAGCCACGGGGTTCAGGTGTGATCTTCCTAGTTTTCAGTATTTCAACTCTTCAGTGTTTATCGCGGGTGCAACTTTTTTTCTGGGCACAGAGCAGACTGGCTGGAGTTCATATAGTGCCCTGAAATTCTTCTCATTGGAAATAGGGTAAACTCCGCCACAGGTATTGCTCCGGGCGAATCTTGTCCCGAACAGTTTTATATGGCCTTCGGAGCACTTCCCGTGTATCTCTGCCTTTGCTCGCAATTACCATTTTGGAAGCCCTGTATACAGCGTGTAGGGAGGTACATCGAAAATCGAAAGTCGGATGGTTGTGTAGGAAAATTTAGATTTGTTGGCACTTTTTTTTTCTTTAGATTGTTTATTTGGATATATTCCATGACTCCACAGTGCTAATTCTGTTGAATTTAAAGAAATAGTTAAAGTAAACAATGTATTATACCGCGCATATTAAATGGTTGGTCTGAGAGCTTCATTGTCGCTACGAGTTCCAGAAATCTACGCATTACATTGCATGACGTGAAAATAAGAAATCTGCTCATGAAGTTCAGGGTCCTGAAACCCTCTTCGTCTATGCCTAGAGTAACAATGTCTGACTGCAACGCAAGTCTATGCCACTCGGCTGTCTCCTCAGACCACCAGTAGCCTTAGTGTTTTTACGGCCGAAGCACATTTGACAGCTGGGACCGAAAGTGGACACGTGGCATTGACGCCTCACATATTTCCGCCATAGATTGTTCAAATCTGATTCTATAGCCAGACTTTACCATGATTGCACAATAGACGCTGGATTGCGAGTTTCCAATCCAGACACCCAGTTGCCCGTTTAGAGGAGCTCAAACCTGATTGCCGCCGCTCGCACGGCATTACGCTGTCCGTACCGAACCACGATTAGCCACAACGAGACCCATAAGCGGCGCCCACTCTTCCAGCTCATCACCAAGCACGTCTAGGATTAGAGAATACCACGCCAGAGATTTTGCATAAAAGTTCCCTAAAATTACTTTACCGTAAACATTAATGTCAAGGAACAATTTGAAGACCTTATTCTATAGATTTTTTTTATGGAATGGAATTTGAATGAATCACTGATTTACCCTGATTTCCCTTTCGAAGAATAGATCAACTGCCTTGCTGTTAGACATATCGTAAAAGGCGATAAAAAGCTAATACTTGTCACAAACAAAGTGACAACTTACTAGGTGGTAGCGTTCTGTTACGTCTCTACCGGGCCTTCGTAACACCGCCTTATCTATTCCTGCCGCAATAGCGTCAGTGTCTGTCGCTGTCGTGTCCGGCTGGAGGGCAAGTTAACCGGTTAACTTATGCACGCGGCATTCCAACCCCACCACACGTATAGCAACGCACCATTAACATCTCTGGTGTCTATAGGTGATGGTTGCCTCTTTCCATCAGGGGAACGGTCTGATGATGATATATAATGATGTTTTTTTTTTGCATGAGACAATACAAAAATGTTTTCATTAGAAGTTACTGTTCACAATGCATTTATTAAAAGGTTATGTTAATTTGACAGTTCAAGGAGTTCGCGTTGGCCCACAAAGACGAGCTGATGCCGTACTCGCAGACCGTCCAGAAAATCATAGACACGGCCACGCTGCGGATTACATGGATCAAGAAATACGCCCAGGAAATTAACAACTGGTTTGAGAATTATGTACACAGTAAGTTTATTCAAAATTACTACATTTTTTTCATACGTCTCATTGGCATTACCATTTGGCAATACCATTGACTTTGGAATTTGGCGATACCAGCCTGGAACCAGTCTGGGTTAGAATCCCAAATCTAATGATTCATTCCGATTCTGAAATTTCTGAAAAATATGCTTAAACACTCGGTTCCACATCGCCTGCATAACTCATGTTACGAAGACATATTCCTTAACTATGGCATTTGATGTGGGTGCTCCTTAACTCCCTTATGAGCGCGATTATATAAAGCTTGAGTTACAAGTTTCCTTGCGTCGCATGAAATTCAATAGGTCCCGTAACCAGCAGATGCCGTTGACCTAGGTCTGGTTCCAAAACTAAAAAAAAACCTGCGATAGCAAGCCTATCGCCAACCTGGCACTTTTCCAATCCCGCGCAACGTTGTTTTTTTATCTGAAATTAAAAAAGAACACTTATAATTGTCTGACCCGGGAATCCAACCCGGGACCTCATGTAGTCAACGCCGACCTCATGTAGCCGACATCGAAGCACTAGACCACAGAGGCGTATCATATATATCTAGATCAAGAGAAGGGTTTACCTTCGCTGAAGTAAGCTGACTAAAATAAGCAAATTATTGAATCGTGTTAAACTTGTCCGTCCTCTGAGGGGCAGTCCTTTCTGCTCGATAAGGAACATCCGTGATGACATTTATTTTATCTACTCTGATACTATGATACAAAGATTATAAAACTGAAAACACAATTTTTATGACAAACATTACGTACAGGCCAAAAAAAAATTTTATTACGATACAGGTCTTGTATGGACACCTGTATCATAATATAACTTTTTAATCATAACGATACACCTATACAA
>DVYO010000014.1:0-11850 GCA_018236165.1 Emesis angularis | reverse complement strand
ATGTAGAATGCTGCAGTCTTCGGAAATAAGGACAGGGAAAGAAGACTGACAGCCGCTCAAGGAGGTCGGGGTTGCATACCCGTATCCCCCCCCCGTAGTCCCCCTGACTGCTATCCAACGGATGACAGCCAAGAGAACCTCTGCCCATAAAACATTATTATAAACGTGTTATAAATGTAATTATAAAATAATAATACATTCCAGTATCAAGATGTATTTTATTAATCTGTCAAAAAACCAGCTCACGGAGATTATTTCTCAGTGTATAACTAAGAAATAATCTCCGTGGGCTTGTTTTTTTATATTCTACCAATACGATGTACAAATATTACATAAAATCAACAAGAAAAACTCTGAAATGCATGCATTAAAAAATATTTTAAATTCGTATTTATACAAATGATTTATTTAGATTAAATTTCATATTAGCAGCATAAATTCATCAATAATTTATATAGAAACGAAGTAATAGATGAAGGAACAAGTTATTAATAACGTGTTTCTCTTTTTCAAAGACGCATAAATGAAATAAATAAAATACGTAAAAAATTTTTTTTTTTGAACGAACAAGTTATAAAAAAGATTTTTTTTTTAATTTAGTTGATACAGTTTTTTAAATAATATAAACTGAAATATAATACACTATGATGGAAGCAGGATTTTGCAAAGATGAACGTAATAATTTGCCCAAAATTTACAGCTATACTGATCACGAGTAGTTCGACGAAGTTTATATTAATAACTAATTAAATATTTGGAGTCTTATTTAACCGTAAGCCGTAAATTTTGTCTTAGAATTCGTCGAAGATCTAGGACGAAGTGGCTAACAAAATTAACGGTACAATATCGATAATTTAATAATTTTTTATAGGAACAGCATTTAAGATTGAAACTCAATAACACAAAAAAGTCACAGTCAAAATATAAAAGCATACATCCATAGGATATTTTATGTGAGAGAATGAGATAGCGACGCATAGTCTCCACCTCTATCTATTAAACGTAGTCGGTATGTGTGGTTATGTGTCCCAATAGGTATATTACCGAGTCGAACCAAGGGAAAAGGCTTTATATAATAAATAGTACTTTACATTACCTCATTCTCTCATAATGTAAAAATCTGGAAGTCTGACTTATGTCGTCTGTGAACAGCACACACATATTTTTATGTTAATTTGAATGTCGCCTCTGTGGTCTAGTGGTTCGGTGTCGCCGTTGACTACACGTCAATTTTAAAAATGTATTTTTCAATTGTCTGATAAAACGATGTTGCTCAGGATTGGAAAAGTGCCCGGTTGACGGTAGACTTGCCACCTATCATATTGTGGGACTCAGAATATTTGGCTAATCGTGTGTGCGCTAGTTGTATCTACGCCTACCTCTTCGGGGATACGTGCGTGAAGATACTTTCTTTTTCATTTTGAGAATGTAACAAAATTTCTGGGACTGATGGGACTATATTTGCGCCATTTTCCAAAAGATCTCGTCGATTAGAAATATTTTGCAGGTATTTATTTTATACTTTACAATAAAACAACTTGTCCAAATGACAAACATATTTCCAAGATTAATAAAATAAAATGTGTATTATTATTTAATGAACAATAGGTTTTTCTAAATCTTCTTTCTCCTGCCCTTATCCCATTATTTGGGGCCGGCGCAGTATGTCTTAATCCATACTGCAAAAAGTTTCGGCTTTTATTTTACGGCCGGCCGCCTGCCTGACACCAAACCTCCTTGGAAATGCTATTGTTTGTTGGGATGGGGTAGGATTAGGTTAAAGGAAATGGGGAGGAAAAGGGCTTGATGCTACAGTCTTCGGAAATAAGGACAGGGAAAGAAGACTGATAGCCGCTCAAGTAGGTCGAGGTCGCATACCCGTATCCCCTTGACTGCTATCCCATGGATGACAGCCAAGAGAACCTCTGACCAATAGGTTTTTCTAAATATTCCCTTATTTAGAGAACATTACATTTTAATAAGTAAAAAAGCAATATTTACTTATCCAATAAAAAAAATTACCAACGATTTGCACGCCATGCCATGACAGCTGACATCATCGTCATAAACCGAATCATTTTAAAATAATTATTGTATTTTTTATGAATAGAATTATTTACTTTTTGACGCAATATAGTGACTCTTTCGGATCAGTGAAGATTTTGGTTTCTCATAGACAGACAGACATAAAATCACATGATGAATATGTTAAAGATGTTTGTCTGTATGTATTGCACTTGTTGATAGCAGGCAGTTGATATATTCCTCGTAAGGCGCCCGCCTTACGAGCTGACTTAGCAACTGCCCTGATACTAGGAATCTGGAAAAAGGCAAGAAAAGGCCAATACTTGTCACGAACATTGTGATGTCTTATTAAGTGGTTGAATTCTGCTACGTCTCGGCCGGGTCTTGGTACCACAGCCTTGCCGCCAGAGTCGGTCACTGTCGTGTTCCAGCTTGGAGGTGGAGGTACCCAGTAGAATTATGCACGTGGCATACCAACCTTGCCACACGGATAGCTACGTACCATTAACATTTCTGATGTCTTTAGGCTTTGGTTGTCTCTTTTTATCAGGAGAACCATCTGCCTTTTGCTGTACTATGACATAATAAAAACACAAACTTTCTAAAATATAAGTTTACTGACTGAAAATTAAACGACTGGCTATAGTTGTCACTACCATCGTGACTGACAGTTACTTACTTGAAATATACTGACTATAAAACATTTTTTAGAATATTTAAACCGTGGTATTTAAAAGACTGTTATTATCGGCGACAAAATTAAGGAAATGGCTATTGCGTCACGAATCGATTCCCAGTTGTCCGGACCCGGTTTTCGGGGCAAACTTACCTACTTTGGCGGAGCCTTGAGACTGTACTGACAGGAAATCGGTTGACTGGCTCAAGGAACACATGGAGAATGCAACACTCCCTAGTGGTGAGCGTTTGGTTTGATGCAAGCCAAACGAATTGCTGCGAAGGATTCGCTATGGCATCCTTCTTCCAGTGTTCACGACACCCAGCGGATTGGTCGTATCTTAAACTACCAAAATCCATGGGCACAAATGCGGAAGTGAATCCTCGTGGGGCATCATGTAAATGAGGCCCGAGGGGATACCTTCTGCATCCTTACCATCCCCACGTCACTTGTACCGACACTGATTGCTCACGAGCGAAGACTTGTGTTCAAACTAGGGTCGGTATACGTTAAATTCCAAGGGAAAGGTGGGAAGTTTAGCAACATTCCTCCCTCCATTGAGGAAGATAACGCATACGTGGACATGCCTGCACCCGAAGCAGGCCCCGCTGCTGTGGAGCCCACTTTTAAATCACTTACGACTACCACCAAGGGGGTCGGGGTTGGTGTTGATGAAATCTGCCTGTCGGACGACATCGACACTGACGTTGACCTGCACGAGGGTTCCACCTCACCTCTAGCCAAACCCGCCGCCGAACCCTTATAGGATGGCGATGAGTGGGCGAAGAGGCTTGAGGGGATAGATATCCAGACGAGTGAAGAGGGCAATGGCGTCCTCTTCCCTCAGTAAGGTAGTCTAAAACAACCTCCAGCACATTTTAGCCGCTACGGCTCAATTGCGCAGGTGGCTGGAGGTTAATAACCCGGTGATAGCACTAATCCAAGAGGCGTGGACTAGTAGAAGTGGCAGCATACAATGTGTCTCCAATCTGAGAGGTAATTTTTTACTAGCAATGAGCCCTACCCTAGGGCTTGTATCTATGCAACCCGAAAAATTCTGGCAGAACCTCTAATAGACTTTTGTTCTAGAGACTTGTGCGCAATTAGAACGTGCTCGCCAGCAGGCTGGAGCCGTACAAATATCCACCTCGCGTCTGCATACATGCCGGAGGCAGATGAGCCCCCGTTGCAAGAGCTGGTGAGGCTGATCAACTTCTGCGTGTCTACGGATGACGAACTTATCATCGCCACCGACTGCAACGCGCATCACGTTGCTTGGGTGAACAGGTTAAACAACAGGAGAGGTGAGGCACTTTTTGAGATTTTGATGTCCAGTCCGCTAGATATTGTGAACGTAGGTGCCGAACCCACCTTCGTTACCACACGAAGTCAGACCATAATAGATCTGACACTTGCTTCAAATAAAGCCGCAGACCTTGTAACGGAATGGCATGTCTCGGATGAGGCATCCTGTTCCGACCACAGATGGATTCGGTTTAATCTGCAGATAGGTACAAAAGTGATACTACCACGACGGAAGCCGCGCAGAACGGATCGGACCCGATTTCGCAAGCTCGTCGCTGCAGAGATGGATGAGACTCACTATGCACACGCGGTGGTAGATGTACAACATATCGAACAACAGGTAACCTCTTTGACCAGCATACTCACAAAATGCTACGAAGATGCTTGCCCACTTAGTTCATCTACACCGTGCAACAACGGTTCAAATACATGGTGGGGTCCCGAACTAGCTTGTCTCCGGAAAAAGGTTAGACGGTGCTTCGACAGGACAATGAACACGATGAATGAAACAGACTGGGATCACTACAGGGAGGCCAAGTCGTTCTACAAAAAACGCATCAGATTCCACAGAGTAAAATCCTGGAGGAATTTCTGCGGCAACATCGAGACAAACCGTCAGGCCAACAGGGTAGGGTGGAGAAAATCTTAGCCAGCCAACCAAATGACGGCCCCATCACACTCCGCAGAGCTGACAACACTGCTACTAACTGCTCGTTGGAGATTCAACAGATCCTTTTAAACAGGCACTTTCCAGACTGTAGAATAGTACAAGATCTCCACTGGGTGGATGCTTCTCCGAAACCGACTTTAAGCTGCTGGAACATGGCAAAGCAGGTGGTGACCTCCAGTAAAGTACGGTGGGCTATCAGTAGTTTTCAACCTTTCAAAACACCTGGTCTAGATGGAATCTTCCCTGCGCTTCTTCAGTGGAGCATAGAGAGTCTAGTCAACCCACTTTGCGACATCTACCAAGCTTGCCTAGCTTTTCAATACATTCCTTTGCTATGGAATTTTTATACCCAAACCGGGTAAAACCGATTACACTGTAGCAAAAGCATTCAGACCCATAAGTCTCACATCCTTTCTCCTTAAAAGCTTGGAAAGGCTGTGTGACCGGGAATTGAGAGACAAAGTTCTTAGTTTCTCATCACTACACTGTCAGTAACATGCTTATAATCCTGGTGAGTCTACAGAGTCGGCCCTACACATGGCTGCCTCCAAAATCGAAAGTTCACTACTTAACAAAGGTATGTTTTTAGGCACTTTCATAGACGTTGAAGGAGCCTTTGATAAAATCAACTTTTCAAACATCAACACAGTACTCACCAACCACGGTGTAAACAAGACACTAATAGGATCGATTGATAACATGCTCCGGAAGAGAGTGGTTAGCTTCAGCAAATGTGGCACACAATAAGCCATTTTAAACCGTGGCTGTCCTCAAGGCGGTGTGCTGTCGCCCCTCATATGGAACCTTGTCATCAATACTCTAATTAAAATGCTAAATGAAAATCATTTCTTTACAGTAGGTTATGCTGATGACCTGGCAATACTAACCTCAGGTAAATTTGCCGACACGGTCTGTGATCTGACACAAAATGCCTTGCGTATTGTAGAGAGGTGGTGTAGGTTAAACGGACTCACGGTTAATTCTGACAAGACAGTACTAGTTATGTTCACTAACAAACGCGCTCTAGGGAATTATTCACTACCTAGACTAGCTAACACTGTACTGCAGTTCTCGACACAAGTTAAATACCTAGGGGTCATACTAGACTGTAAACTAAACTGGATCAAACACACAGAACACAAACTTAACAAAGCATGTATCATCCTCTGGCAATGTCGCAGGATGTTGGGGAAAAACTGGGGCCTTTCGCCAAAAGTCATGGTATGGCTTTACACAGCAGTGGTGAGACCGCTGGTGTGCTACGATGCCGTAGTTTGGTGGCCACGCACCAGATTACAAACAGCTACCAACAAACTTCAGAGTTTTCAAAGGCTGGCTTGTGCAGCCATAACAAGTTGCATGAGAACTACACCAACGGCAGCCCTGGAAATGATGCTTAGCATACCCCCACTTCAATTATTCAAGCAGCAAGTGGCGTCGGCTTCGGCGGTACGACTGTGGTCCTTGAAGCTATGGTGTCAAGCTGGTCAGACTCAGGAAGGTACACACGCTAGTATATTCAAACAGACCCTCGCACACCTACCACTGCTTGCGGCGCCTAATGATTCGGTACCTGTGCAATTTGTCTTCGACAAGAAGTACAAGATACAGCTTATCGATGAAGGCAAGGAGGGACTAAATACAAAGTACCTTAGGATCTTCACCGACGGTTCCAAAACTAGTTCTGGCTCGGGAACGGGTGTTTTCTCTGAAGACCTGAACATCCGACTATCTGGGCCACTTGGTACACATAACTCGGTTTTCCAGGCGGAATGCGTAGGAATAACTTTAGCTACACAGGCGATCGCAGCTAGACGAGTAAAAAATGTATCAATCAGGATACTAACGGATAGCAAAGCGGTCCTCTTAGCTCAACAAAGCAACAAAATAATCTCAAGCTTCATTGACGAGTGTCACGCATTCCTGAATTATGTTGGTACGATTAACGACGTTATTCTCCAGTGGATCAAAGGACACAGTGATTCTCGTGGGAATGATGCGGCCGATGAGTTAGCTCGACGGGCCTCGGACATGGCTCTTGTGGGACCGGCACGCGCTGCCCCCCTACCGTCGAGCTGGCTCTACTCGTGACTGCGCCAATGCACGATTCAACTGCAAAATAAACTCTGGGCTGAACGTGATGATTGCGGTCATACCAAAAAGGTCATAACCAGGGTAAACCCGCAGCTAACCTAAAGCCTACTGAAACATAACACGATACAGCTCCGTGTCATTACCAGTGCCATAACTGGACACGGACCCTTTAACAAGCACTTGTTTAATATAGGTGTCACAGACAGTCCTATATGCAGAGCCTGCATGAGGACCGAGGAGACGGCTGCACACGTGATTCTTGATTGCGTAGGTGTACCGCACTACCGGGTCAAGCATCTCAGATCCCCGAGGTCACTCCCCGAAGCTTTCTCCCATATCAAAGGGTTGTTGGGCTTCCTGGAGGAGCTGGGTTGGCACAAGTAGAACCATCCCAGACCTACGCAAAAAAGACGCTGAGTCGTCGAGTTGCGGAGACCCGCCCATGTAAAAGAAGAAGAAGAAGATTCATTTTATCAGCGAATCAAAACTCACCGTTACACAATATACATCAGGGACTTGGAGAATGATCCTGAACTTCATTGCTATTGCAGTCCTCCAGATAAGTGTCCTCCAAAGTATTATTTGATTTATATCCTTGTAGCGGAGTGCCGGTTTATGTGTCAATGCCAAATTTCTACGACAGTGATCCAGATTTGTTGAATCATGTTACAGGAATGAAGCCGAGTTTGGAAAAACATGAAATGTTCTTAGATCATGAACCGGTTAGTACCTATTGGAAATTTTGACAGAAAATTTTTATTTTTGAACAAAAGTCTGATCAAGTAAAATCTAAATAAATATTAAAAGTCGTAGGACAAATTTTGTTGTTTATGATGTTAGTAATAAAGTCCTGAGAAGTTGTCAGTGTTTTAGCCTATATATAGGCAAATTGCAGTTCTGTCAGGCAGATCGAAAGAGGCGACCGATTGGCTTTGCAAGTCGCTACCATGGTGGCTACTAGGTGGTAGAGTTCTGCATTTTCTCACCCGGCTCTGGTACCACCGCCTTACCTATTCCTACCGATATAGCGTCAGTGCTTGTCTCTGTCGTGTTCCGGTTTGGATGGTGAGGTAGCCGGTAAACTCATGCATGTGGCATTAGACCTCGCCACAAGATAGCAATGCACCATTAACATCTTTGGTGTCTATAGGTGACGGTTGTCTATTACCATCAGGAGAACCATCTGCTTGTTAGCTATCTTGCAGAACAATGCAGAACTCTAACACCTAGTAGTCACGATGGTAGTGACTTGCAAAGCCAATCGATCACCTCTTACGACCTGCCTGGCAGAACGGCAGTTGGCTTATTCTTCAAAGGAGCTCGGACCAACACGGGGCAGTTCCTAGTAGGATACCTACATTGAAAATACTCTTATCTGTTGACAGCTTCGTTATTCTTGAGTCAGCGATTGCGATCGATATCTATACGTCAAGAAATTGTAACACGTGAGGAATTATTCAAACTAATTAATACTTACTTAATTTACTCAACAGAAGCACCACTATCAATTTTTGGCTATCCCTTTTTTATTTATAAAGTTTCACGAAAAAAATGCGATAATCGCGCTATCATTGCGATTGCATTGCGATTGCGAGTTACGTAATAAGGGGCGGGTTAATCCGTTGTAAACGCCTAGTTATTATATATTACTAGCTGGCCCGGCTAACGTCGTTTTTCAACCTTCACGTCATGTCACGTCGGTATCACCAATTTATTAACCTTTTAAATAAACAATGCTTACGACTATCACTATTTGCATTGGTTACCGTTGCCTACAAGGCCTTTACCCTATCGCCACAGTTGCCGTAAATTAAATAAAAAATGAGAATGAGAACTTTATCCCCAAGTATTGGTTGGACACGTGTCGATTTTAAAGATGACCTATAGTATTTTGTATATGTATATGTATTTTTGTATAATTATTTATTAAATTTCGTATTTGATAATCTTCTTTTTTTAGATAACTGGCACTCCGCTTAATGTAAGACAAAGGGTACAAATGAATATGACATAATATAATATAGACAGATGAAATAGAACGGTGCAAGAATTTACCAAACACAATAGCACCGTTAATTTGGATTGAGGAGGTATTTTGTTTTTCTACTATCACAAGATACCAAAGATAAAAACAGATAATTATCACCAGTAGTCACTAAACCTGGGATATTGCGTTGCGGTCTGTGTGACATATGCATAAGATCGCTGACCACCTTACCCTTCAGATTGGAAGACGAAAGTGACAAGAATTCCATCAGAAATTGAAAAGGCAATTGTATAAAACCTGAGTGAGACGTAGTGAAAGTACGACCTATGTCACGATGATAGTTAAACGTATAAGTTCTTACAAATTGCCTGACACAAAGGCAAATGGTTTATTCTTAAAATGTGCCTGAACAAAGAGATTTTTATTGGGTATAAGAAATAATACACATTACAACATTTCGCACGAGTTTTGATACCACCGCCATCTCATACTTATTTTAATTTCGTTTCCGAATGAAAATTAAATATGACAAGGTTTTCGAGAAACTTCAGTTACACTTCGGAGTCTGATGCGTCAAAACCTGGTAAAGTTGTCAGTTAAATTTTCTAGTACATAATTTGAACAAAGTTTTATGGAATGAAAAATTAACAAAATAGCACAGAAAATTCGTAAATTTAAGAATGATTTAATTTGACCTTCGCACGTCTGACTTTCCAGTTAGAACTGAATATATGAAGCTGAGACAGGACCATCGGTTGGAATAGTTAGTTAATATTACAGGATTTATACAAAATTATTAATTTTCTCAAAATATAAAAAATCTCTTCTGTAGTCTAATAGCCGAGTGTTCGCGTCAGATACATGAGGCCCCTCGCCCGCTTAGAATAAACAGCTTGTAATCAATAAATAAAATATATGATTTTGCCAATGAGAAAAACGTATATTTCGTTTGTTCGGCGTGACCCAAAGAGGAAATTTTCTCTTATGATTAATCGTAACACGTGTTCTTTTTTGATCAAACCTTTGTTCTATAGTTCTCGGCATATACGCTGATGCACTGATTGCACGAACACTGTTTATCCTAAGCTAGCTGGATTCGATTCCCGGGTCGGCAATTCAAATGTGTTTTCTCGTTTTTCTGGTAAAATTTTGTCGGGATTGGCTTGCCACCTATCACATTGTGGGACAAAGTATCTTCGGCTTACCGGAGGTGCGCTGGTTATACCTCTGCCTGGTGCACAGATTGGACTCGTTGGGGATGCAGACCTGAAGATACTTTTATAAAAAAATAATTATTGAATTATACTTAGAGCAGATGATGGAAAGTAAAAATATGTACACCATTTTTTTCATATTTTTGATTGTTATTTTCGGAGATTTTCATTAAACAAGACGTACTTGAATCTATTAAAACATCGACTGATTCGACCCAAGCGGATTGTAGCACGCTTTGCTTATGTGTGAGAATAAGAGAAGTTTGCCGAATAAGAAAAAATATCTTGTTTGACCAAGTGGTTAGCAAACCTGACTAAGCAATTAACGGGGCCCGGCGGATTCCCGACGGAGAGAAGCATTTTTGTGACGAGCATAGATGATTGTATTTCTGGGTTTTGGTGTTTATATAAATGTCTTTCAATGAATTAATATCGTTGACACAAACAAATAATTTGCCTTCATTGGGGTTAAATTAATCCGTGTAATTTGTGCACGAGATAATAAGTCGGGGAAAGATTTTCGTATTTCCTAGTAAAAACTTGTAACAAAATCTTTTTGGTTGTATTGTTTGACTCGTTTTGATACCATAAAAATGTGAAATTTTAAGAAATCAAATTAAAAGTTTCCTACTTCTTATTATTTATTTTTCTGTACCCCAAAACGCAAAAACCCAGCGAACAAATTCGTTACATTAAAAGGGAATTGCGACTCAAGCCGTGAAATAACTTGTGATGTTTATGGACCTAATGCAGTGTCAGAAGTACTCTTCTCAAACGCACCACATTCGTTTCAGCGTTTTCAGTCAGGTAAAATATTGCTATATGTAAAGCTAACAGCCAGAAAAACTGTTAGCACTGTCGCGGTTTTTAGTGAGAATCCCAAAATTTCTACAACAACGGAATTATGTCACTACGTTTAGGGCCTCCTACGTTACCTAAGTGTCGAACAAAATGGTATCTACATACATTTTATAATTAGAAATAAATGATTTTTGGAAAATCTTTCCTTGAATTTCTATGTAAAATACGAAGAAATTTTTTCCCAGACGTGTTACCCCGATATTAGTTCTTCTCAATCGTCAACCTCTCTTCTTTCGCGTACAACATACCACACGTTGTTTGACTTAAGCAGATACTAAAAAAGTAGTACTATGGTGGGTGGATAGATCAAAATAAATTTAATCTCCTGTATACCTAGAACACTGAAATAGATATTTGCTAAATTTATATGGACTAAATTGGAAGTATATCTACCCAAGCAAATAAAAATATTTCCAAATCGGCCCAATTGTATTTTTTCTGATTAAAAATATTTAAAAAAAATCCATCCAGTCAAGAATCCCTTTTTTCATGTTGATTAAAACATTTTGAACACACTTAAATATTTTCAGATATATTGCAAGAATACGTCTTTCCAATGCAAAAAATATTCCCTAGCAAGACAAAAGTGGCACCGCTATTTGTCTGCAAAACTCCAAACAGCCAATCCATAACAAACAACGGCAACAATAATGAAGAACAAAGTGGATTACCGAGTATTGGATAACTTGGGCTAAAAGTATCTTACTAGTAAACTTTAAGTAAATATATCTCCTTGCTATCTTTCAACTTTGATGTCAATATAAATACTGTAAAACTTCTCTTTAAGTTGTCCGTGCCCTTTTTTAAAGAATAGATGCTTACCATTAGGCGTTTCGTTAAAGTAGAGAGGAGACAATTACGTGATACTAGCATCGAAACTACTAAGTTCCCTGACTACTAAGTAGAACTATTTTAATCGAAATATTTACCTCGACTCTCGGCGTTTCGGCCGTAATGCAACGGCCGTGGTCACGAGAAGACTGATGCTCCACAGTGTCACCGCCTCGTAGCCGCGCGA
>DVYO010000013.1:0-11894 GCA_018236165.1 Emesis angularis | reverse complement strand
AAGGTTTGTTATTTTTTGTATTATAGGATAGCAAGCAAGCAGATAGTTTTCTTGATGAAAAGAGATAACCATCACCTTGAGATGTTAATGGTGCGTTGTTATTCGTGTAGCGAGGTTGGAATGCCACGAGCATAATTTTACCGGCTACCTTGCATCTCGAGCCGAAACACAACAACGCTGTTGCGGCATGAATAGGTAAAGCGGTAGTACCGGGACACGGGCGAGACAAAGCAGAACTCAACCTAGTTAGATGTCATGATATTAGTGAAGAGTTATTTTACGACATGCCAAGCATTAAGGCAATAAGGTTGTTGATCAATTTCTCGAAAGGGGCCCGGAACAACACGAGAAATGGGACATAAATTTTTAAGTATTTTTGTATTCGAACACTGAATATGGGATGTTATTTTATTTCACAAAGTTTCTGTTCCATTCGATAGTTAAACATGAGTAGAACTATGAATTAACTCATTCTTTTAATATACGGCTCTGTGGTGAACCTGTGGATGTCTAGTACCTCTTACACAAGAATTTGTGTTTTGATTGAGAACTTTTTCAATGTGTCACTCTCAGGGTGATGATTATAGGGGTGACTTTACACAAGGATGGTAAGTGGAATATCTTCCTAGCTAAGCAAAGTGCCTGGGGAACAAAATCTGTCTGGGGAGGGTTGAAATTATTTATAGCATTACAAGAACATACTAGTTATTGCGCGAGTTTAGGTTTACTTGAACTTTCTGTCGTGTTGCGTTGAAGATTGCCGACGGCTACAATATCTTATTCTGTGAGATAACCGTTGCTTAAATATCGATAATGCCAGGCCGCAAGACAATTACTGGCATCCTCGATAGATGTTTATCTAAATAGATTCTTTTTAGTTTCTTAGACTATACTTAATTATTATATATAAAATATAAAAAATATTATGTAATATAGCTAGTGTTTATGCTAATATCATATACTTATATCATTTGCACCCTAATGTAAATAATTGATTTTACATCAGTATACGATTTATCGGTACTATAATGTAATCGGTAGTATAATATAAGTTATCAAACATTTTACAATTGAATCTTTACAGCTGTGGCCTTAATACATTTCAACCTTAAGTGTGGATTCTATTTGTAAGTAATACAACGTGCATTATCAGAATTGTTAGCTTCTTGATATTACAAACTGCGTAGACTAATCAAGATTTTTGTTAGTCTTCTTTTGCCTGCGCTCACAAATAAATTTATTCTGTTTGAACATTTCTGTCAAACAGAATTGTTAATTTTTAACACTAAATACTCGCGTATATAAGTAAGGATTTCAACCTTTTTGGTCACTTGGACCCCAAACGTTGAAAAACAGAATTAAAGTCACGAAACCTGAAACTGACTGAGTTTAACACTCATAAACGACTTCTAAGCCAAATGTAGAAAGTGTCCATTTTGATTTTGTTCTATTTCTCACGATAGCAAGCAAGCAGACGACTCTCCTGTTGCAAGGATATAAACATCACCTATAGTCACCAGACATGTTAATGGTGACTTGCTGTCCGTGTGTCAAAATTTGAGTGCCACGTGCATATGAACACCGGCTACCTTACCCTCCAAACCGGAATACGACAGAGACTGGCACTAACGTTATTGCGACAGGAATAGCTGAGGCAGCTGTAAGTGCCCTGGTCGGGCCGTTTCAGAACTCTACCACCTAGTTAATAGTCAAGATGTTAGAGACAGGTATTAGCCTTTTGCGAGATTCGTAGCAGTACGACAGTTGATCTTTTCTTATAAAGGGCCCCGGATCAACACCTTTACAAATCAACTTGTATTTAATTAACGAACTGTGTAATAAAGAATCCACGTCTCAAGTCAGGATATTAACCTTCAGACGACAACCCGCATGTTCGGCTGCTAATTTTATCATAAATCTAAATCTACTGCATAATTACAATCAGCACATGTTTCTCGTGATGCATATTTTTAATTTAACAGGCACTTTTAAATCTGCAGTACGTTATAATTTCAAAAACATAAGAATTACTTACTTTTAATTATTTAACCTTACAAATAGACTAATCATATATAACATCGCACATTTATTTAACGGTATATAAATGTTTTTATGGAAGTATCGATGACCGAGATAACGTTATAATCAGAATTAGTTCTCAAGATAATAATTTTATAATCATAAAAAGAACTGGATGGCGTAAGAAATGAAACATAGATAAATAAGGCAATAAGTAATGAAATATTCATCAAAATATTCCAGTATCAAACAAAACACTTGTTGTGACTAAAAGATAGATTTCTGCGACGACTGGCCCAGACATGGCCCTTGCCAAGTTCCGCTGCCACAATCAACATGTTATTAACGTTATAGTTAAAAATATATTGCAAGTAAACACACGCTATGAGTAGAAAGCAAAGGACACCGCTTAGACTATCATAGTCTCTAATTTACACACCAATTTTTCATACTTTATGCCAATTTACGGAAAAAAAGACAATGTTGTTTTTAAAAAGTTAATATTAAAAATATGCATGTAAATAAAATTCTTTAAAAGTAGATTTTAATTTGGGGTACTAAAGAATTTGGGGCGAGTACTGAAGTGCTATAGAATATAGTAAAATTAAATACATATTAATTAAATTAACCAACAATTTGATCTTAGCACGGCATGCTGTACATATTTCAGGTGGCTGGTGACATCATGGTGTCCCTTTCGATTTCTAGCTTCATGTCTCCCCCAGAAGGACTCATCTTCATCATCGACTGTATTGACTGATGTGAACGCATCTGGTTTTACGTCGTAACCTGCCAAATAATAAAGTATTTAATATAAGTAAGAAAAATAAATATTGTGTAGGTATTAACCGGCGTCTTTCACTGTATCGACTTTCCTGTTATAATAAACTTTATTTTGCTCGACTTGGCAGAGGCACTGCCATGCTCCCAGATAATGATACCGTTTAATTTTTGTCTTTCTGTCTGTATGTTGCGCTATAAAAAGGACGCCTTGCTTAGTTGGTTGATTGTTTATAATAATTATAAAATAAATAAGGGCAACTCCTCATTGACATGGCCATTAATCAACAGGTTTGTAGAAATAGAGTCTCTCTGCCGCCTGGATTCATTGCAAGAAAGCCTATGATTCTGTGCATCAGTCGTGGTTGACACGTGTGATGGAACTTTACAAAGTTGATTTAGTTCTATGGAATTTCTTACGATTATGTATGAGGCAATGGACCACGACTCTCTGTCGTCCTGGGGGTGGTGAGAATTTTTGTAGCTCGGAACCTATAAGGATAGAGCGTGGAATTTTCCAGGGTGACAGTTTGAGTAATTTATGGTTTTGCTTAGCTTTAAATACCTTAAGTGCTCTACTTAGAGATTCAAAGCTAGGCTATCAGTATCGAACAGAGGGTGAAATCATTTCTCATCTATTGTATTTTGATGACCTTAAATTATTTGCACAAAAAAAACTAGACTTAAAATTATTACTCAATATAACGCAGAAGTTTAGTAATTACGTTAGAATAAAGTTAAGTGTAGATAAATGCGTGTTTATACACGTACAAAGAGAAGAATTGTAAAAAGCGAAAATTCACATCCCTCGGAAGTAATTCAGATCTCTTTCTGAAACTGAAACTTATTAATACCTTGGTATGTTAGACTGTTTGGGAGTACAGGATAGGGATGTTAAGTGACTAAGCGTTTCTTTTGCCGCTTAACATAAGTTTGTAACATGAGTTTTAACATAAGTCTTTTTCCCGGTGGTAACGAAGTACGTGCATTCAACAGCTGGGTGATGCCCTTGCTTAAACACACCTTCGGGGAATTAAAGTGGACTTAAAACGAATTGGACGCCCTAGACTGTAAGGTCCGTAAACTACTGACAATGTATCGCTTGCAATATCCACGTTCATAAGTTATGAGATTGTACGAGTACATTACACGTAAATGGGGGGTCGTGGCTTTCTAAATGCTAAAAACCTACATAATCGTGAGGTGTACAACCTTAGAGAATACTTTCTAAATGTTTAATGTGTGGTCTGACACCGCTCTATTTAGCTAAAGAGAACTGGCATAAACTAGTGGGACTCAGCACTCAAGACCACTTGAATGTATGGAAGAGCAATGAGTTACTTAGGCGATTCTATCGGGTTCTTTAATGATCTGATGTAGATTCTGCAGCGTCCATATCCTGGCTACCATTTGGTGACCTATTTGGCGAAACTGAACGATTTTCCTGTGCATTTGCTGATGAAGTTGTCAAAATGAATGATTACGGGAAATATATATATTATGAAGGATGTCACGGTCAACATATGAAAGGCGTGTCATAGCTCTGGTAAGGTCATCAGACATATTATTTCCGGTTGTTCTCATCTTGCCAATGGAGAGTATTTACAGAGATACAATCAAGTAGCCAGGATTATCCATTAACAACAATAACTTGCACTTCGATTTGGGCTTGTGAGTTTTAAAGTGCCGTATAAGTACACACCGAAGTAGAATGGCCGTGCAATGCTTTATTGGGACCGGTCTGTCATCACAGATAGGACAATCGCCAGAAACACAAAAAAAGCAATAATAATAATATTCTAAACTAGGACACACTAATTGATCGAACCCTAAAGTAAGCAAATTATTTGCTTGTGTTATGGGTCTTAGTCAACGATACTTATACATAGAAATACATACATAAATATACAAACCCAAATATATGTAATATGTGTAAATATATGTAAAAACCCAAATCCAGAAATACAAACATCTCTGTTCATCACATAAATACTTGAATAAAAACCGGGCCCCGTTGATTGCGTAACCACTTGACCAGTGGGGCGGTAAGTTTGTATGAAAATGTAGTGAAAATCTCATTAATTAATTTTTTTATCTAAAAAGGCAGCTCTATTCTCCGGGATGATGACGTAAACGCGAGTAGCTGCCAAACAATAATGACTTGATGCATTTTACAAATTACAACACATTTGCGTTTGCAGTGGTCAATGCCTTGAATGTGTAGGTAATTATAAAAGTAGGTACTATTATACAATCGGTGCCTCGGTGTTTTTTCCTTACCCGCGTGACTCGGTGGTGGCGCTTGGCGGATGGCGCAGGGTGGTAACTGTGGCAATGTGGCACTATCTGTCGTGCCTGCGGCTGGGAGAGGCTGGTACTGGTACTGCTTATCTGACGCTCGGGTAAGCCTGTTTCTTCAAAGGCTTGTTTCTTTAGTTCTGTGTATAGTATTTGAGTTCTGAAATTGTGATAATTTATGATATTTTTTTGTTTAATAAACTACGATCGAATTAAACCCTTGTATGCGGCCCCGTAACTCATGAAATACGGCGCAAGATACGGAGATCATGAGATAGGGCCACATATGTACGTGGACCACGTACGTACCATGTACGTACCACATATGCGGCCGGATCTCCTAAGTACACACTAACAAATCGCGTGGAGTGTGTTGGATATGACCACTTAAAAGGCTTATGTTAAAATAATTATATGCTTTGAAATAAATCTGATGATAGGAAATAAATATGAATTACAAATAAGCCAATCAGCATTTTATTGCCATTTTTGTTTGGCATTTAATATTTACCACGCGCTTAGTTTCCACATAGTCACAGACTAGGTGCTACGTGATTTATTTTTGTATTTAAGAATATTTTGTGTCTGTGTGTGTTTTATTGTGTGGGTGTGTGTGGTTTTAATTGAGTTTCAGTGAATGTTTATGATAATTTATTCTACTATGTCGGTTTAAATATTATGAAATGAAAAATATTTATTTGCTAAATTTAAAATATTACTTACATATATATCGTCACGCCACATCCTTTACAGGGTAGGAAGAGTTAAAAGATTTGTCTTGCTTCCACCACATTAATTACTCTATATACAAACACGCCGGATGTGTGCAATGCAAAGTCTTTTGATTCCTTCTTCGGAAGGTACCCCATCAATCTGATCAAGATTCCCCGCTACCTGTATCATTCTACATTTGCATTGCATATCTGTATTGTTAACCTTTTATCCGCCATTCTTACTACAAATCCGAACCATTGGAGCATGCCCTTTTGCATTTTTACACTGACACTTTCTTTCAAGCCTAACCTTTCTCGTATCCTCGTAACCATACTTCAATCCGCGAGTGTTAGTTACGGCATACATTTTATACGATCGCGCGAGCAATCTTATCTCAACCGCGTTAATTCTACTTTCATGCCCCTTCTGACATACTTAACATTCACTTATGTACAATAACGTTGGGACAAGCACATAATTAAGCAGGGTATAATCCCCTAACGCTCTATTCACTCTGTTCCCTGGACATACTCATCTACTTTCTACTTTCACCAAGGTTTTGCATATTATATTAAAGAAATACAAATATAATAATAGCCGAAAACACTAAGTTTGACAATGTTATAGGCCTATTGCCTAGTCTAGTCTAGTCTATTGCGAACCGAACACTGTATTAATCCCGGGCAACGTTGTTTTCACCAGAAAAATGAAATCCAGCTCATGATTTATGAGTATGACATAAGTCATATATTGCCATTATAAGCTCATTGTAAAGGGGCTATATGGGCACTACATCTCTCCTTGTAATTAAAAAAAAGTAATGATTGATTTTACTTTTTTTGTAAAAAAACATGTTTTAAGATATGAATTAAAATTTTGTAATAATAGTAGACATTTTTTATTGTATATAAAGTTGCGTTCTGTGTTTGTGTATAATTTCCACTTTACCATTAACTAAAATCTTTTTATTCGTGCCTAAATCTTCTGTTACCAAGTAAGGACCTGAAAATATTGATTGCGTCTTATCATGCATACTTGGACTTTCAATAAAATTAAATCATTTTTGTTAAAGTCAATTGATTTGATAGTGCTATCATAACTTATTTTTCTAATAATTTTACTTTTTAAAACATTTTCTCAGCCATTTTGCTGATTTACTCGTAAACCATATTTTAATTCTAAGGGCTATCTATAAATAGGCTCAACTATACTACTTAAGTTACTAGGTAGGATACACACTTTTCCAAGCTCCAACTGATGTGACGTATATTTTGTTTCAGTGTGAACCGTATTATTATAGGCAAAACAACAGTATGGCAGCCAACTGCTCCAAGAGTTCGTTTAATTTTTAGAATTAATCCTGATAATCCTATATACTAATTTTCAAAGGCCATCCACCGATGCTCTCGCAATGATAAGAAATAGTAGTAATATCACGTATTTTTTACAAACTACGTACCTACCTCTTATATCGTGTCGGCTATAAACTCTGTATCACGACCGGTCGCTATTTCACGAGGAACACCATACCTTAAGATGAATTCTTCAACTAAGGGTTTCGCTACAACGCTTGCTTCTTTCGTATGCAAGGGTTAAGCTTCTGTGAAGTTTGTCAGATCCTATTGTAGTGTGAGTATGTATGTCACACTCGTCTTTGCATAGGTAGGTACGTACGTAGAGTAGGTATGTAGGTTGCGTACGTAGTTACAATAGGTTCATATTATATCCAGATAAATTATGTCGAATGCTGATATAGCCGTTAATGTAAAAACCAAAGGCTGTCTCGTATTCATACTATATTTTTGAGTTTAGCACTTGCTGTATTTCAAAACAAACTTCTTAATATCTTTTAGGCCAAAAATAGTATTCGTTTGTACATATTATTTGCATCCTATTAATACCAACGTGGCCAGTAGCAAGTAATAAGTGGAAATCATATAATATCTTGCGTCTATTATCTACGTCATCAACGAGTATTACTCTCCTAATCAAAATAATCGTCGTATTCTCGATACCGGTAATTCGGCTTTAGACGCATTTTTGGGAGGTTTTCTAGGATACTGAGATAACTCATTTACTAATATTGAATTAGTTGTATGTTTTACTATACATAGTTCCGTAATATTTTGCTTTTTACAAAATAACTCTAAATTTCTCACTACTGCATTTTGTGCCGGCAATGATCGAGGAAATGGGGCCATATAAATGACGTATTTTGTAAGTGATTGTAAGTTTTTACATCACAAGATTCCAAAGCATTACCTCAGGCCTAGTAGCATTCTTGTTTTCGACGTAAAGCCAGTTTGCATTCGCGATAAAACCACGGTTGGGACTTGCCACCTACGGGCACTGCAGAGGATGTTGTAAACATTTCCATACCCTGCAGCACCACTTCAGCGATAGAGTCAACAACGACACTTAGATCATCCAGCGAGAAGCACATCGGGCTCCATACATAGGATTCAAAGAAAGACCGCATCACATCCTAATTTGCTGACTTGTAATGTCACAAGCGTCAGCAGCCTGTTCAACGACATCTTACGTGGCGCACATTTGGCACTTTTGTTCGGACTAAACAGTGGTTTTAATAACCAAGCGGGTCTTCAACGAAGAAATGGTAGAAGTCGGGATGTAAGATCAACAGTAGGTCCAACAGGAAAGGTTTATAGTTTTTCACATCTGGGATTCTTTTGAGCGTTGGTATAAGTTGTGTCAAACTATATGCCAAAGCATATAATATACAGTTGTCCCCGCACAATTGGTGGTGCGGAAGCCACGCTAATCAACGTGGTGGGCGTTAAAATCGCAAAATCGGATGGGATCTATTACATTACGGAGTCTGTAGCCATTTAGACGTGCTCTATTAGTCAGTCCGTTTCGGCGATACCACTACGGCACCTTTATAGGCAAGCATAGACGCGTGGATGGAAAGGTCCTCGCTCTCGAGACTACTGAGGCGACGAGAACAGATATCAATGAAAACAGGCAATTCTGGCTTCGCCGTCTCGAGATGGTTGGAATGAATCCCCCTGATGTTGTAGAACTCCACAGCGAGCATGGTCGGAGATGCCTCGGACTGACAGCTCTGTTTGTGCTGAGTAATTATAGTACCGAGCGTAGTTTTGTAGAGTTTACAAGTGGTATGGCTTCATAGTATCTGGGGGGGCGAGGGATGGGACGGGACAGATCAGACCACCGCGGACTCACACAAATCGAAAAAAACCCAACAGCAGAGCTGTTACTGCACGTCTATATTTATGTGAAAGAGTGGTATTTCCCCGTGCCGGCCTGCAATCCGACCGACTGCTGCAAATACAGCGAAGCACAACCACTGTTTTGGTTTACTGACTGCACTGGTGGGATAACTTTTGTCACAAAAATTATCTTACCAGCGGTTTATGGGGTCGTCACATCCCGACGCCTAAAAATTTTTCATTTTCAAATCTAATTTTCTCGATTACAAGTCATCGATATCTGCATGAAGAAACATTTTTTTTTACAACAAGGCGAGGCAAGTGTAGCCACTTATGGAGACACCGCAGAACCAACTTTATGGGCGCAAATAAGGAATAAATGAAAACCTATTCCACAAAGCAAAGAAGAATATGCCTAAAGCCTTAGTGGATTTACTAGCGGAAGATGGGACAGAGCGACATTTTAATCCACCTTATAGCCCAGGATTTGGAGATTTATGGGAGGCTGGAGTCCGTTCCATAAAACATCACTTGAAACGAATTTCGCCCTTTGCCAAATAATATAGATGCATATTTAAATTCGACCGCGCTTTGCCTAGCAGACGTGACTGACATTCTGACAACAGGTACCTTTTTTTAATAGGTCATTTTTTTATTAACATAGCTGTACCTAGTGAAATTGATCTATATATTAATAGGTTTTCCTGGTGGCAACACTCTTAAAAGTTAAAAAAAAACTTTTGGCACCGTTGGCAAACAGGATATTTGACCCAGCTCCAGCAACGAACAAAACGGCAAAAACCAGTAAAAGAATTTTCAGTAGGAGATGTTGTAATAATAAAGGAAGTCCAATCCATCTTCCTCCGGGCAAAAGAGCACTAGGCCACATTGTACAAAAACATCCAGGACAAGATAATTTATGTCGTGTGCATAGTATTAAATGTTGCGGAAAAAGTATACCCATATACTATAGAGTCTGTGGTCTTTTAAAGGTTAAAGTGAGTAAGACCAAATGGATACCTCACATTCTGTTCAAGATACAAGGCTTACTTTGAATGTTTCGACCGTAAGAACCGGTGATAAGAAATGAAATGCAGGTGTTGGTTGCACGACGGTTTTAATATATGCGCTACTGCGAGATCTTTGGCTACCAGGATAACTTATGTCTGACCTAAGTATTAACATCGTGTCCTTACTTATAGAAACACTTTGTTTTCCATCTGTCTGTCTGTTTCTCTATCCTTCCGTCTGTCCAGATCCTTTTTTTCATGTAACCGTAAATATATCTTGTTAAAATTATAACCTAGTCTAGTCTAAGGTCTGCTGTGAAAATAACTACTAAGTTACTGTAAAAAAAAAGATTCTACCATCTATGCCACAAAAACCGTATATAACGACACTCTCAAGGGAATCAACCTTTATAAGGTCTTTTTCATTGACATAGAAGTATGAAAATAGGCTGGTGTCGGTTCTTCGTGACATTAAGCGCGCGCATTGTAAACATTTACTTCCATCATTTTTTCTTACGCGTCAAAAGTTGTATAACTTCATAAACGTAAAAACTGTGGTGGTTGTTTTTCATGAGCAGTTATTCTTCAGCAGTGTGAACATCTTACTGTGCAAATGTTATTTATAATGACTCCGTACAATTTTGGTCCTAATGTTCATATGTGTAACTCAACAACGCCCTGCCCGAAAATGTACTTTTAAGATGAGCGACGCCGCGAACAAAAACTTTTTTCACAAGAACATCCTAACATAAAGTGATAAATATATGCTCTAAGTGAGAGCATATCTCTCATATTAAGATAATAAACGCAAGAAACATCTAACGAGATGCGAAAAATAATAAATTGGTAATAGATACCGACTTTTAAAATTATTTGCCTCACCATATACATACAACACCGACTACGGGTGGGGTTAAAGTTTAGCGTATACTATAAGAATTAAACCACTTGCTAAAACTCTTAACAATGCAACCCTGAAGGGGTTTAATATATCAATATATATATTTCTACGTAACTTAAACTAACCAAGAAACATTTTTTAGTGCAACTACAATAACACAATCTAAATGTCTATTTTTATAGACATCCCTCGTAAGCCGTAATAACTCAAACTGAACTAAACATTTAACGTTCGTACGTAAATCTACTGTCAATAGTATATATAAACTACAATAATAATACTGTAACATATCTATCATAATAACCTGCAATTATAAATGCATAATAACAAACTGTTACAACATATAACAATATAATTTATAAAAGACTCAATTAAAAAATATCGAGTGGTTAGCGAAACTAATTATGAAATCTACGGGGCTTGGGTTTCGATTCTCGGCAGTGACAAGCGTTTGTGTGATGAGTACAAAAGTTTGTATTTCTGGGTTTGGGTGTTTATTAAAGGATGGAAGTATGCGGAACTTTACAGCCTAGTAGTCACAAAAATTAATGTTGTAGAACCGTCCCAACTAGTAGACACGAAACTTACATAATGTTGCACAACTTCACCATAAAGAAGTCACTATAATTGATGTTGCAGAACTCTATAGACTAGTGGTCGCGAAAGTTAATGTTGCAGAACTACACCATATAGTAGTTACGAATATTAACGTTTCAGAATTCGAAAATATAGTAGTTATGATAATTAATTAATGTTGCAGAAATAAACCATATAGTATTCACGATAGTTAATATAACGTTGCAACATTCTTGCATCTAGTGGTCACGATTGTCGATTTAGCAAACATTTAGGTACTTGATGTTGCTGCTGGTTAACACAATGGAACTTTACGGTCTAGTCGAATCTGTAGTTAACATTTATTTTACCATCTAGTAGTTTCAATAGTTTACATCGTGAAACTTTGTGACTTAGTAGTCA
>DVYO010000012.1:0-12089 GCA_018236165.1 Emesis angularis | reverse complement strand
AGAGGAACCGCAGTTGCTCGACAGCACCCCGCTGCTGACACCCCTGACCGTTTTTACCGAGGTTCGTCTTCCTCGCACAAGTTGTGCGCAGGCGACAGCAAAAAGCCACCGCCTTTGCACCGTAGGCCTTGCAGGCCCGCAATCCTCCGACCCGAAGGTCCACTAGGTGCTACTGCCACTTGTGGGCGCGAGGCGTACTTCGCATTTCTACACCCTCTTTAAGAAGAATGGTTCGAGAGTGGCCTCCTCGGTCCAATTAGTTTCTCTGAGGTGCTGGATTGCACCACAGGTACTACAAGCCCCCACGCCAAGACAAGGTTTGGAACCGTTTGTGGGAGGCCAAACCTGCCTAGTCTAGCGCCCTTATAACTTAGTAGGTTGTATGCATGAACTATGCATGTGTCGTGTACTTTGTTTTAATCACTGAAATTTTTGCAATATATATTTCCCCGTCTTTATCTAGGGAGCTTTTTGAGAATAGACCTTTTGCAATTCTGTAAGGCAGTTCTTAAAAAGCGAACGATTGGCTATCTATGCGACTACTGTCCTAACTATTAGATGGTAAAATTCTACAACGTCTTGCTCTGGTTTTCGCACTTTTCACAATTTCGGCTTTCATTATTATGCTCCTGGTAGCGGTAAACTAGTGGATAAACTTATACATATGGTACAATCATCCTACCACACGGATGATCTCACACCATCGATACATTTGATTTCTATTCTATCAGAATTATTGTTTCCATCAGGAAAGCCATCTAGGTGCTTAAACCATCTCATTAAATAAAAAAATATGTTACAAATATGCAACTTCTATTGCAGCTAGAGTATGAAAAGAAAGGTAACCGGAAGCATTTTCTTACAAGTGACTCTAACTTTTCACTGTTATACTTGTAGCTCACAATATAATATTATTTTGACAGCCTCTTTTACTGTTATTTATACAATCAAGAAAGCCATCTAATTCTTTGAACTCTTTTATGCTTCAAGTAATATGCTAGAAATACGTAACAATTCTATTATCTACTGAAAGATGAGAAAGTAATCAGATGTTTTTATCAACAAGTGTAACAGTGAAATAAACTGTTAATTACGTGAGTGGCAGAAATAAGTAGTGACGGTCACAAAACATTCGCGACCACAGTCGATTGGCACCACAATGAATATAATGATGTATGTACACACCAATTATCTTTAAAGTTAGAAACGTAAAATTGGGTGACTAAATATTAAAAAACAAAATATTTTAGATTTTTTTATTGTCAGGAGAGGGTAGTTAAACTTGTCAAGTCATTGTGATGGTTCTAGAAGGATACTTAGAGCCAAGCGCCGTAACCGATTCCTCCATAGCCGAGACCGTTACCAAGACCACCATAGCCGAGGCCATCGTAGCCAAGACCTCCACATCCAAGACCAGCATAGCCTAAACCGTCATAGCCTAAACCGTAACCGATACCTCCGAGACCAATGCCGTCGTAGCCGAGACCGTATCCGAGACCTCCGTAACCGAGAGCTCCAGCACCGTAACCAGCGGCAAGATCTTCAGCGGTGATACCCACAGCACCACTGCCGCAGTTGTAAGAGACAGCACCAGCACCAGCGGTGGGCAGTACACCTTCGAGACCCACGGTTCCCAAGAATGGCAGAGCACCGCCTACGGCGAGAGTGCCTTCGATAGCGTTTTCAGAGAGTACAGACACGCCTACGGGGGGAATGGGTGAAGCGCTGGCAATAGCAAGACCGGCTCCATTTGAAGCAGCCAAGGCAGCGGGGGCAGCACCGCAGCCGATACCGTAACCGAAACCATCATAGCCCAAACCGTAGCCAAGTCCATCATAGCCGAGGCCGTATCCAAAACCGTCATAGCCAAGACCAGCGTAGCCCAAACCAGCACCGATGCATTGAGCAGAGATGCTCTGAAAGAAAATTTATTTTTTATTAGATTTTTTACTTTATCATGTTCTATTTTCCGTAAAATATCGTAATTTTTCCCTGTATCGGACCGCTTTCGAAGACGAGGAAAGGCAGCTACTTTTCCTGGCATCGTGACTATTAACTAGGTGGTGACTATTAACTAGGTTCTGCAGCATCTCGCCATAATTTTTATGCTACCGTCTTACTTATTCTTGCTACAATAACGTAAGTGCATGTCGCGTCTTCTTCCACTTTGGAGAATAAGGATTTGGCAGTCCGTACTTCCTATATGGATAGCCACGCACAATTATTGTTGGGGCGATGGGTTTGTTCTTTCCATCACCTTGTTTTAATCTGGTGATAAAAAAAGGCTAATAATACTCTGCGAACTGGAACTTCTTTTATTGACATTAATATGCCGAAGACATTGTATAACTCTACCACCGAAGAAATTATTAAAACGTAGCCGAACTGTAGTATCTAGAAAATTATTAAAACATAGCTGAACGCTAGCATCTAGAAAATTATTAAGGCTTTGTAGAACTGTAGCATCAAGTAAATTATTAAGACGTTGCAGAGTACCCAGTAAATTATTGAATCGTTGCAAAACTGTAACATCTAGTAAATTTTTGCGACTTTGCAGAAGTCTAGCACCTAGTAAATTATGAAGTTTACGATTATTGAATGAGGGAAAATATAAGACTGTTGTTAATTAAGACACACAGTGTTTTTTGAGGCATCACTTGTGTTATTGTTTCGTAATTGTATTTCTAGGCTGGTAATGAATTGTTTAAACTCGTGAACTTCTTAAATTTTCTTTTCACTTTCAAAGGCAATTAGTTATGTGGTAAGTTTTTTAAGTTCAGATTAGAAGGTAAATAGCTAGATTATCAAATCGGACAAAATCTTTCTTATTATTTTTCGCGATCATCGTTGATTGCAAATCACAATTTGTCTCAGTAGTTACTTGAACTTCAATGATACTGTGATCTTATCATTCCTCAAACGGGCACTATTAAACAATTTTCCTAATTGTCAACAAAATTGAATAGTTATTACGTCAAAATCATATTATTTCTTGTAATAAATAAAATCATAACTACTCCTAAATATTGTTTGCCAGCTTAAGCAAAAATGTAATAAAGAATTTTAATGAAACAGATTTTGGAAATGAGATCTCTCAATATTTTTTTTTTGCCACGACAAAAATAACCTTATGATCTGATCCACTATCTTACTATACTTAACTATTTAATTTTAATTTAGCTTACCTGGATAAGAAGCGCTTGAGCGCAAAGAAGAAGAATCTTGGCGGTCATATTGTATAAAATAAATGTTTGAATGTGCCTGATGTGTGGAGTATGTCTACTTATATACTATTTCACTTATGATTGTTGCATTAAAAAAATGTTGAACTATGAAATACTACGTGATTTATTAAAATTTTAGTCAATGCTAGCTTTATCATATTTAGCACAAGGATATTTCAAATTGTGTCGATAGGATTATTAAGTTTTAAATGTCCTAATTTTTTTTATGTCATAAGACGGCAAGCAAGCAGATAGCTCTTCTGGTGGTAAAATACAGCTATCGCCTATAGAAACAAGAGGTGTTAATGGTGCGTTGCCATTAATATGTCGAGGTCGGAAAACCACGTGCATAAGTTTACCGGCTACCTTACCCTCCAAGCTGGAACTCGACATCGACAAGCACTGACTCTATTGCGGCAGGAATTGGAAAGGCGGTGATACCAAGACCGGGTCGAGACGTAGCAGAACTCTACCACCTAGTAAGTAGTCACGATATCAGTAACACGTATTGCCTTTAATCGCCTTTTACAATATGCCTAGTAGCAAGGCAGTTATCTTTTCTTTGAAAGGGGCCCGGATCAACACGGAGGAGATCTGGCGTGAATTTGAAAAATTACGTACTGTATGATAATAATTAACTAAAATATTCTGAGTTTAAATATTTATTTTGATTGCCCCGGTCAAGTGGTTAGCAAATCTGCCCATTAATCGAAGGGATCCCGGTTCAGGGAAGGACAAGCATTTTTGTGATGAGCTGAGAGCTGAGCTGAGATGAGATGAGATTTATATACATATGTATTTCTATGTATTAATATCGTTGACTATCACCTATAACACAAGCAAATAATTTGATTTCTTTTGGGTTAGATGAATTCGTACAATTATTCCCGAGATGATTTTTTTTATTACATGGGGAAGTAACATTTGAGGTTGCAAAATTCAAAGCACTTTATTTTATTTTTGGATGTCAAGAGTTAGTGGTTAGTGTGAAAATAAAATATTGTTTTTTTGATTGTAACCCTTGTTCCTTGTTCGTCATCTTGTTAAAAGCAACGCTGTTTGCGCTATACATATAGTCGTATAAGGGTATGTCAATGTTCTACTTACCAATTAAGATGTTTGCTGATTTGTGTGTTTTAAATTAGATAAAGGAATATATGAAGTACCCCTGTTCCCTGCGGTGGGCCCCATTCTGAAGAAAATATCACCTGTCTTACTGCTAGGCATCTCGTAAAAGGCGGGCTAATATAATAGATGCTTCCAACCTCGTGACTACCAACGAGGTGGTAGATGAGTCTGCAATGTCTCGACCGAGTCTGTGTACCACCACCTTCCCAGTTCCTGTTGAAATAGCATCAGTGCGCTGTCGTAATCCGATTTGGATGGTCAGGTAGCTGGTATAGTAATGCGCGTGGCATTTCAACTTCGCCACACGAATAGCATCGCACCGTAAAAATCTCTTTTCATCAGAAGGACTATTTACTCGGTTTCTATCCTATGTTCCCATTCCATACAATCTATCCTCGGTCCATAGCAACTCTAAAAATAAAATAAAAAACGATAAATCGGTTATTCTAGTCGGCTATCCCTTAAGCTTCCCGCAATTTTAAGCAAAATAAATAATATAAACCTAAGATTTTTGAGTTCAAAATCCAGAAGTTTTTTGAAAATTTCAATTTTAAAGAGAAAATTAGGAATACGATGATCGATTTCGATCTTTTTTTAAACATTATTTTCAGAAATTTTTGTCATTGAACGAATCGACCGATTTGAATCCGATTTTTGACCTTCTTTACTATTTGACACATTTCTACTACTAATAGTAGATTTTGAAATCAATCAATATATTAGTCTGAAAGTTATTTAAAAAGTCTGAAGTAGTTTTATTAAAAAAGATCTTATTTAAAATTTCGTTACGATGTCAGTATATAGCATTAAACGTAATTTTTGGAAGTTATTTAAAAATACCTTGTTTATCAAAAATAAATTTTGTTATTTAAAAATTTCTCACAATCTAAAACGGTTTAGATTTTCAAAAAGAGTAAGTCTAACGGAACTTGATCGAATGTCGGTAACGGCAAACGGTTCAAAAGTTATGAGAGGTTCACATACACATACACGCATATTAACATCATATCATCATCAACATGAACATAGTCGGAAATAGTACTAATGAAAACTCGATTTGCGAAAAATGGAATGAAATCAGTGACTTTCTGTAGCTAATACATTAGCGGCAAGTTAAAAATGTAATCAAATTGATAAACTCGTTCCCGAGTTTTGTGCTTAGCAACATATTTAGCGATTCATTTTTATTTTTAAAGATTAATTGATAGTCTCTAAACAAAAAAAAGTTTATTATACGTCATTAAACGACAATACGACAATTTAATTGCAAAAGAAATTGGAAAGTATGCACGTATGATAAGAAATTTACGGATGTGATTGGCAAGAAGTCTTTGTGTAAATTCACGATACTAAAGCCGAGTTTTTTGGTATTTTAATAAATTGTTCTTCAAGAGTTTACGATAGTAAATATTGTATACTTCCACGTACTCACTAACCGCTGTTACGAAATATTTATGCTAGAATTAATAGAACATTAGTATATAAAGCCATTTCCGCCTACATCAGCACTGAGTTCTTATTTGAGTACAACAGAAACAACATGTCCAACTTTGCTTTCTTGTTGGTCTGCGTGCAAGCTTGCTTGCTTCAGGTAAAATGTGTTTTTATTTTATATCTATGATTATATGTCACCTTATAGATTTAGGCTAACAGATCAATTAAGAGTGCTCTCCGTTTAAATTACATTGATATTATTATCACATGTAGCACCACAAACGGACTAGCACCAAAGCATTAGTTAGTGCCAATGTCTTAGCTATTCTTGCTACCAAATCGTTACTCTGCAAACCGGTTTGTTTTGCTAGATACGTGATAAGGATATCACGCATCTAGCAAAAGCAAAGATTACGAAACATGCGCACTTATTTCTTATTTTTCGTAAAATTTTAAATTATACATCAATATAAAAACAAGAGTTTTGCTTAAGCGGAAGTAAGTATTTTGAGAGTAAATCCATTAACCCAAATCACTCGCGGATTGCAAATTTTAGGTATTACCTCTGCGAATTATGGCAGTGATAACCATTGCGGCTGGAATACTTAAAGCACTGATACCACATATAGCAAGCAATCTTTCAACTACCTAGTTACCAAACGTATCACCATTAATCGTCAATAATTACGATTGTAATGATACGTTTGGTTTATTTTTTCGGTTTTCTTAAATTGCTTGCCAAAATAGCAAAGCAGAACAGGTAAGCTTATTTAAAAAATATATATTTTATTATAAATAAGCTTAATCATTTACCGAGTGAAATAAACCAAAATTGTAATAAATATTACTTTATATGTCGTCAGTATCGTTTTTTTATTAATGACTCATCAATGTATCGATGTTGTGTAGTAAAGAACCAAAAACTGAAACAATAACAGACCGTCTACAACCAATATCAATTGCTTAGACATAATATGTCTTCTTGTTTATTAAAAACAGAATATAAAGGAGGTGTAAAAATATTGACATCGAAGATATCTTTTGTCTAAATTATAAGGGGTTTTAGGTTATTTTTTTGTACGTTCTAAACATATTTTTCAAAGTTATTGTATCAGCTATGAGAATCTGATATGTAAAGAACTAACAAATAATTAAAATTCCAGACCGTCTACAGCCAATGCGCCGGTCTTGGACTCGGTTACGGACTTGGCTACGGAATTGGTGAGCCCTGGGGAGCTGGACTCGGCTGTGGACTTGGTTATGGAACCGGTGAGCTTTACGGTGCTGGAATTGGCTATGGACTCGGCGCCCCTCTTGCTGCTCCCCTCGCCGTCGGCCCCGCGTATGGCGGCGCTGGCATCGGTGAAGTAGCAGTGGCCGGAGAGCTGGCAGTCGGCGGCGCCACCCTCGTCGCCGGTCAAGTGCCGATCCTCGGCGCTGTCGAGTTCGGAGGAGTCGTGCCCGCCGCTGGCGAGGTCTCCATCGCTGGGAGCTGTGCTGGCTGTGGTTGCGGTTGTGGTCGTGGATACGGATATGGCGCTGGACCTTTCCTTTACTAAAGAAAAATATGACCTGTTTACCTGTACAATCTAAAATGAAATTTATAATCGATTAGCAAACGTATTTTGTTTTCTTTCTTAACAAACTGACACGCACAGTTTTGCCCGTAATATGAAATTTAATTCCCTATTTAACTCTTTAAAAGATTTATTTTTTAAATGTGGTTTTGACATCGGGTCTTTTATTATCTTCATACCAAATTTCATTTAAATCAGTTCAGCGGTTTGGTTACGATAGCGTGACAGACAGACTTTTGTTATATGTACCATTTTGCATGTATATTATCTGTGTGTATCATCATATATATGTATCTATATTGTCTAAATAAAGGAAACTTTGATTAGTGTTGAGAAGACGAAAATAATTAATTAAAATAATTAAAGAAGAGAAGAAAAAAGAAAATAATCTGGGTGGAATAAGTATCAAAATTGGTATCAAATAGAAAAGAAACCTCATATTTGTGTTAAGTAATGAAAAACACAAGAGACGATCGATATAATCACCGCTTGACAGCGGAGCTTGCTACTATATTTCAGGTCTACTAGGACCAACGTATTTAAATACTTCTTAATCATACTTCAATTCCAACAATACACCAAAACCAGTTTTTAATTTTTTTTTATATCTCATATGATAGCAAGCGAGCAGATGGTTCTCCTGATGGAAAGAGACAACCATCGTCAATGACACCAAATATATTAATGGTGCGTTGCTATCTTGTGGCGAGGACGAAGTATAACCGAATGTCTTAATTTAAAAAGGTATCCTACTTTGTGTGTCTTCTGATATGAGTAAGGTATTAGATTTTATTGCACAAAAAAATTTGTTGGCAAAGCTAGAAAAATATAGTTTTAGAGGAAATTCTTTAGAATGGATAAAAAGTTATTTAGAAAATAGAAAACAATGTGTTGAAATACCTAAACTACACGGGAGCCAAAAGGAAATATATACCTCTAATTATTGCTGTAGTGACTGTGCAGTACCACAGGGTTTTTTTACATTAATGATCTTTCGGAAAGTATCAAACATGAATAATTATTATTTGCAGATTACACTACTGTTCTCATGTGTAAAAATATAAACTTGCTAGTAAAGGAAACCTTTCTCAAAGTGTCAGAATAGTTAAAATGCAATATTTATATAAAAACTATAATATCAAAAATCTAAAAATTAACTTGTCTATAACAAAACTAGTAGAATTTCAAGCACAATATAATAGTAAAATAAAAAAGTAAAATATATTTCTTAATGATATTAACATAGAAAATATAGATTATACGAAGTTTCTAGGAATAATAATTGACAAGCATTGCAATTGGAAAGCACACATTGATTCTCTATGTAATAAACTAGACAAATTTGTTAATGTTTTAAGAAGAATAAGAGAGCTATTGAACTTAAACGCTAGTTTGTTGGCCTACTACCATGGGTATGTTTCATCTACTTTACAGTATGGTATTCCCATTTGGGGAAATTCCGTAGATTTAATTAGAGCCTTTAAAGTTAAAAAAGAATGTGTAAGACCCATATGTAATGTTAATCAGCTACATTCCTGCAAACCACCATTTAAAACCCATAAAATACTAACTTTACCATGCTTGTACATCTTGGCGGTATGCGTATTTGTAAAAAATCATCAACATTTTTTTAAAACAAATGCTGAAATATTAGGAATCACATATTTTAGAAATAGAGGAAAACTGCACGTACCTTGCCGAAAATGTTTATTCAAGAAATGCATATTGTATGGCAATAAATAAATACAATCATATTCTTGATAATCTTAAATCATTGCCTTTGAAAAATCATCGCAAAAAGCTATTTGATTTGCGAACGCAACAAACATACTATAATTTAAACGATTTTTTTTGCTGATAACCTGTAACACCCATATTCCTTCAAATAAATATTTTTCATTTCATTCCATTTTATTCAGCCGGAACACGACACAGACAAGCACTGACGCTATTGCGGCGGGAATAGGTAAGGTAGGTGGTCCTGGATACGGGCGAGACAATGCAGAACTCTACCACCTACTAATAACGATGGTAGGGACTTGCAAAACCAATCGATCGCCTCTTACGACCTGCCTGGCAGAACGGCAGTTGGTCTATTTTTCAAAGGAGCCCGGACCGACTCGTGTTAAAAATTGAAACGAGCCTTAGTAGTTGACTGTATTCAGTAAGATACTGCTTTGACATACTCCGAAATAATTTGGGAATAAACATTACATATGACAGGCGGTGACTAAACGATTTGAAGACTTGCAGCTGATGTGAAATAGCACTTGGTAAAGCCAACATAATAACTGAAATTTTCCTAGTTTCAAATAAGTCAAACATGTTTATATCTAAGACTAAAATCTTAACCTCGTAAGGCATCATAAATTAAAAAAACTGTATTTTTCAGTTTTATGCTAACTTCTTGGAAAATTCTATTCTTTTAAAAACTTTACGTAAGAATAAGCTTTCGAAGAAACTACCAATTTTGTTTTTACGAGGGATCGTTCTGTGACAGAACTTAATCATCATTCTAAAATTGTAAAATATCTATAAAAGAATAAATAATGTATGTTTCAGTTTAAGTACATACTAAACAATCTTTTCTAACTCTGACAACAGACTTTAACGCGTCAAGTACCTTTATTTAGTTTTATATTATTATTACAACTTTTCAATTACATTTTTCTTATTTTAATCCATTTATAATTATAACATTACAAAAATACAATATAATTAAAATAAATGTATAAAATAGATTTCCCGGCGGCGTGTAATTTGCAGCTAAGCCGCCGGTGGTCAGAGCGACAGAGTAAGAAATTTCCTCACCATATGAGCCGTTCCTAACATTGCCGTCTTTTGATTCCGGCCTTTGATCCAGAATTGTAGCGAAAACCTGTTTAGATGTTGTCGAAACTCTCCGTTTACAGAAACGAATATCGGGACAATCATTGTTGACTCGACATCCCACACCCATTATTATAATTATTGCTTGTTATCAAAACATTGCCTGTTAGGAGCCTAGGGCGACTGTTAGGACTGCCTGCTAGATCCCCGCTATAATGGACATGGCAGGTAAATCCAACTTCCTTAAATAAGAAATTAAATTTATATAATCAAAAAATAAATATTGTTATAAATGTACGTTATTAATAATAACAAGGTACGAAAAAACAATAATTTGACAATCTAGGTGGTTGAGCTTACATAAATTAATTGATAGGTCTGATTTTGTGATAGTGTCACAAAGTCCTTCTTTCCCATCTAAAGTTGTTTGAGTTGAGTTTATTGACATGGAACTCAAACCTTTTTAATATTTGGCTGTGAAATTAGTTCTTTTACAGGTTTCCAAGGTCAACCAGATACCTTTATAGTTTTGCTATTCCATTCCGTGCGTCCGCAGTTTAACGCAAGGACTATTAGCACTAGAGAGCTAAAATTCAATATGAATATACATAATACTCAAGCCAGCAAAATAAAACAATAAAACCATGAGACAAGACATCTACACTTAAAGTGGGAATGTTAATTTTTAACTTCCCGCTTATCTCTTGATTGATTTCAACATAATTGTTAGAAATCGAGTTTTCAACCGATCTTCACGTTTGGAGTCGGAAGAATCTTTTTTGAGAATTTTCAGCGTAGAATTACATGTATTTAAAAAAGAAAGTCTCCTAAGGGATGCCTGTCAGAGAAAGCTTTGTAACAAGAAGACTGTCTTTATATCCATATATACTTTGTAAATGTAATCTTTATAAAGTGTATATGAATTTTGAAAGTATTGGTAAAAAAATGTTATTTTTAACTAAGTCAAAGGAAAGTTACTCATTTCACCTCGATTTCCGAAAATCTAGTTTTACCAGATCTCCTCATTTTGAGGATTTTAAGCAGGAATAGGTAAGTCAGTGGTATCAAGTCTCGGTTGAGACGTAGCAAAACTCCACCACCCTGTATAGTATTTGGATGTCTGAAAAAATACAAGCTTACGACTTACAGCAGACCAACTAATAAAACATTTTTGTAAAAGATTTTATAGGTTTTGAACCTAATACATGTCTTGATCTATTGACGTTACAAATATTGAATATTATTTTTATGAAACAATTGAAAATCCCTCATGGTCCGTATTATTGTGATAGGCAACTTGTAAATCTAACACTGCGTGTTGCCCGACACTTAATTAGCCATTTTGTTCTTTTTGATTGAAATTTTTGGATCCATTCCTTTTTACCGTTTGTCCTATTATTTCTATGCTCACTCGACACATTGCCTACTTCATTTATTTAATTTTTTAATGTCATAACATCTTTGATTTTTGGAATATCACAGATATCTACGGTCTTTTTCTGTAACCCAGGCATTGGCATGTAGTAGGTGCTTAGTCCTGTCATTATGTGGACGCCCAGAATGGTTGCCCAGGCCATACCTGCCTTTTTTTTTATGTTAACGCGGGGAAATTGAATTAATGCACGACCAGGCCACTCAATCGACCATCGACCAACACACTCAGGCCAAGTGTAGACTCGCCGGTTGGTAGAAACCGGAATACCCACTAAAACCCACTGCAGTCCTGCTCCTCGATGCTTGGACGGTGGGGTGACGGGTACGCGTTAGCACTCTTCCACTACCTAACCAGCATCCACTGACAAGCGGCGAGGGCCTACTTCGGGAGCATGGATCCGAAACAGAACCCTAGCAAACCAGTAGCGAAACCGCAGTTGCTCGACAGCACCCCGGCTGACAC
>DVYO010000011.1:0-13510 GCA_018236165.1 Emesis angularis | reverse complement strand
GGTGTTAGTCAACGATATTAACACATAGAAATACAAATATGAATACCGAAATATCTTTAGTAAACACCTTAAATCTCATAACTTGTGGAAAAATATTTCAGCAAAAATTTGTGCTCATCACACAAATGCTTCTGCAGGACTGCAAGGAGCAGGGAATCAAACACGAGCTTAGTCGAATGCGTAGTCAGGGTTACTAACCACTGGACTAACAAGGTGGTCATCCCCCAGTACTTGAATCTAAACAATAATGTACGAATAATGGCTATCGTTGAATTCATAAGACCGCACGCACCAAATGAATATTGTCTGTAACAGTCAAGTTTTAACTTTTGGTCTCCAAGGATCGCCTACTAATTACATCAAACAATATTTTAATATTAACTTCTGTTCTACTGTCTATTCCCTCCCGTAAGATCAATTGTAGGTTTTCTCTAGTGTGCGGCCTGTCTAGTCTCGATTAATGATAGTCGTGAAATCTTGTGTTTACTAGAGCCTTTTCAGTTGATTGCTGTTTTATAATTCAACATTGTCCAATCGTAGTTCTTATTTTTATTGACTTTTTACGTTTTAGCACCGCAAATAAAATTCAGCCAAGTATAAGTTGTACCGACACATAGGATATTGCGTACCACCATTTACCACTTCATATTATAAAACCGTGGGCCCGGGAGTAATTTTATTTTTAATAATAACAAGCTGATATTTTGTAAACAGCTTCGTTTTGATGTGACGCCCATCTTTTCTCTCTATAAAAAATTTCGAATCAGATAACTAATATGTCTATTAGTCAAATATGAAATTTCAATTAATTACAACAATTATCTTTACGCGATCCTCGAACAAGTAGGATACAAGTAGGAGGTATAGGATATTTTAATCATAGACCTGCCAGAGAGAGGTTTTTTTATATCAGGATAGCAAGCAAGCAGATATTTCCTATAAAAGAGATATCTACCGCCAATCGACACCGGAGATGTTAATGGTGCGTTGCTATCCGTGTGGCGAGGTTGGAATGCCACATGTAAGTACAAGCTTACCGACTACTATACACTCCGAATCGTAACACGACAGCCACAGGCACTATTGCTGTAGTAATAGGTAAAGCGGTGGTACCAGATTCAGTCGATTTGTTAGGAAACTACCACCTGGTAGGTAGTCATTATGTTAGTGACACGTATAAGTCGTCTTTTTCCGCCTCTTACGAGATACTTAGCACTAAAGCATTTGATCTATTCTTCAGAAAGGGGTCTGGATCGACTTGGTGGTCTTTAATGCTCTCTCATTCACCTATTTTTTTACAGTGCTTTATACAGTACATATACGATAAAACTAATTTTCCTAATATTCATATCATAACATCATAAATCTCTTAAGGTGCTATAGTTATTTGTTATGCAAGTGTCTGAAGACAAGGCACCTTATTCAAGTTTATCCGCTATTACTGTAAAATAATGCGGCAACAAAATTTTATACTGGGAAACCTAAACATGTATGAGCTTTATTACTTATTAGTGTACTGCAGTTTTGAATATAAAAAAGAGACTGTCCGGTCCATATTTTATATAAAACCTCCGATAGAAAGTAACAACACGTAATAAGAGTATTTTCAGTAATGTTGCAGAATTCAACACGCATTACTATTGACATATAAAAGCTCAGCATTAACCATTAGGTCAAGGAGGCTGAAATTTCTCACAGGGTTTATTCCTACTAATACTCTAGACTAAGAATGAGTACTAAGTTTTTCGATATTTATGAAATACAGTTTGAAATTAAATTTGATATTGATATTGACGACGCTTTAGTGTACCTACGGGTGAAACTTCCAGGGTCAGGTATTTAAAACTATAAAAAGCGATTCTTGATACATACACACATACAGAAATAAATTAACATAACAATAAATAGAACCAAAACACACGTTCTTTACCAATGTATTCTCAACAGGAAAGCTGGGTTAACTCGCTAGCTTATAACAATTACAATCATTTAATCAAGGTTGTTTATCACGTCGATTTACATATCCTTGTGGACTACTGGTGCCAAGTCTTTCATTTAAATATTGTTGGTAACATAGAAAGCAAGCGTTTTAAAATCGTACTAGGTAATTTAAATCCAATTTCAGGTAAGATTTAATTTTAATTTATTTCTTTTTCCAAAAAATTTACTCATATACTTAAACGGAACATCATCTGGACCAATAGATCAATAACAATTTATTCCAAATATATTTTAAAATATTTAATTTTTTTCGTTGTATTAATCTAGCTATGATTTACGACGTCATAAGTTAGGACATTCGTTGTCCTTTTACAAGCTCCTTAGGCCGGACAAACGGCTACGAAAGGGTCGGCTCAAACCCACCACCCACATAGCATAGCATCATTAACCTTTACCTATAATCTACCTTTGAATATCCTTAACCTTTGGTTTGGGTAACCTAACCTTTGCCGTTGGTTATCTAGGTGGTGATATCTCTCTTTCCAAAGTAGAAAAATCTGCTTTTTGCTGTCATGTGCTATAAAAAAGAGATCCTACAACGATACAGCAGTCCTGGTTTGGGATAGTACAACCCTGATGCCAATTGGTAATCCCAAGATATTTCAGCTATTTTAAACTTTACGTAACATACTATCATGTCACCAAATACAAAATAATTTTTATACAGTCGGAACTGTTAGATAGTAGAGTTTCGACCGTCTCATCCGGGTATGGTACCATCACCTATTCCTACCGCAAGAGCTTCAATGCTAGTCACTGAGCTAGGAGAGTAAGTATTGGACAATGATGTAATCGATTAATCGATAAACTTATGCAGGTGAATACAATCCCGCCATACGAATAGTAGCACATCATTCACGTATTTGGTGTTTATAGATTATCACTTTTCATCAGGAGATCAATCTGATTGTTTGCCATCGTATCATATAATACAATACTAACTACTTGGCACAAAGAAACTGTACCACGAACATTTTAGAATTTAAATGTGGCTTGGTAAGTTTTTTATGTTGTTTTATCCGCCCAATTCAATTAGATGTCTTTGGCTACAGTGATTACAAAATCGTTTGGGATTGGAGGCCAATCCAACAGGGACAAGGATTTGTGTGATCAGAGTATCTGTTTATATTTCAGGGTTTGGATGGGGTTTGGTATTTTTTTTAGTATTTTTTTTAAAATACCAAACAAGCAGATGGGTCTCCTGATGGATGGAAGAGACAACCATCGCCTATAGACACCAAAGATGTTAATGGCGCGTTGCTTCATGTGGTGAGGTCTAATGCCACATGAACCGTACCGGCAACCGCTACCTCACCCTCCAAACCGGAACACGACAGTGATAAGCACTGACGCTATTGCGGCAGGATTAGGTAGAGCGGTGGTACCAGACCCAGACCAAACAATGCAGAACTCTAGTACCTAGTAGCCACGATGGTACTGACTTGCAAACCCAATCGGTCGCTTTTTACGACCTGCCTGGCAGAATGACAGTTAGGCTATTCTTAAAGAAGCCGGAACAACATGGTATGCATTGCTATCGTTGACTGATACCTATAAAACAAGTAAACAATTTAATTATTTTAGGTAAACATTAATAGATCGCCTTTGTGGTCAAGTTAGTCAGTCCAGTGTTAACATTGACTACATGAGGTCCTGGGTTAAATTCCCGGGTCAGGCAATTCAAAAAATGTGTTATTTCAATTTTCTGATAAAAACAACGTGGTCCGGGATTGGCAAAGTGCCCGGTGGGTGATAGGCTTGCCACCTATCACATTGTGTGACTTAGTATCTCCGGCTAATCGTTCCTCTGCCTATCTCTTCGGGGATACGGGCGTGATACTCTTACTTTATTTTTCCTTACTTTTTACTTTAAGTTGAATAATGATTGGTGTAAATTGTCCAGTGAATATAATATATGTTTTCAGCTAGCAATATAAAATGTGGTTCAGTGTTAACTTGCGGTTGCGCTGCCGACGTTAAGCCAATGGTAAGATCCATAAACAGCAACAATACCGTCATAGGGAATACGCATATGTAATACCCATTGATAAATAAAAAAAGCGATAAATAATCGCCCTCGACCATTGAAAAAAAACAATCGGCTTATTTCGGTTTTGGTAACATCGTATGACGTCGATGTGCATGTCGATGTTGCTTATTGTGTGAGTAAATGCATGTGAATATCCACGCCTTCAAATCTCAAAATATGCCCTATGACGTCATATATCTATTAACCAGTACTGATCGTGAAATTAAAATTTGTCTCACATAATTTAAACATTTTAATCAAATTGTTTAAATTATGTGAGACAAATTTTAATTACTTACATTTTTCCCTATTTGCTAAATATGTTCGGCGAGCGAAACGAGATATTGACCTTAAAACTGTGGCATTCTACCCCCGCTACATGAATAACAACGCATCATTAATATATTAGGTGTCTGTAAGCGATGGTTATCTCTGTTCCGTCAGAAGATCCATCCGCTTGTTTGCTATCATATTTAATAAAATAAAAAATAAAAATATACCGGATGATCTGCGTAATTTCACCCACAACTAGTTTATTTAAAGATATAAAAAATATCAAATTTATGTCCTCACTAACAGTTTAAAATTAACACATATTTTAAGAAAAACGGTGTATATTATGCTTATCACAATACCTCTGTCGGCAGTAAAACAGAAAGCCCTTGCTTTCACTCTTTTCTTTGTCGACACCTTGCCCTTGTTGTTGCCCTTGACTTTGTTCCGACCATGCCCTCTGCCCCTATCCCTGCACTCGGACAACTGTCATATCTCTGAAACGAAAATTGACATCATATGCCTTACAGTATCAGTTCATATCACCATTTTTACTAATGTTTGGTATTTTTTTTCTACTCAATGCAATTAATTTATACGCTATTATAGCAATCACTAGTCATGCAACAAATTAGTTTCATTTAAAAAAAACAATTTAATAGAGGCATAGATTAAAAAACATATTTTTACTTTCTTATGTTTCCAAGTTCCCGCTTGACGTTGAGTTTTGAAACATTCTATATATTACTTAAAAAGATTTTTCATTTAAATAATCATTTATGTCATACTCGTAATAGCATATATATGTATCCACAGATTTTTTAATTTACTGTTTTAGAACATGGATCAGTATAACTTATCCTGATTGACTAACTATTATTAAAGACTAACTATTGCTTGCAGCAACAAAGATATTAATGAGTTACCTGGCGATAATACTACATGTGAGTTCCTTGATCGCCCCGTTGCGAGTCTGACTACGAAATTGATGAAGCTCGAATTTAATAGATAGCAATAGATAAACTGCCTTGATGAGTAAATAATAATTCATGTCAAATCAAATCAAAAATATTTTATTCAAAAAGTCTTTACTGTCATTTTTGACGAGTCGATATTTTTTGAATTACTACCGGATCAGAACGCAGCCACACACTAAGAAGATCCGCTGGAAGAAACTCAGCGGGCTTGTCTTTTTTTCTATTTATGTAAAATTAAAATATTACAATAATAAAATATTTATTTAATGTTAAAAAAAAAAAAAGAGATTGGTGTGGGGAGCAATCAATCCCAGGCTTTTTTATCTTCCAAATAATCTGAGAATTTGTCATAATCCTTTTTACACAATTTGGTTTTGATACATTTTTTAAATTTATTTATTGATAAATCTTGGATATCTTTGACAATCTCATTGTGAAAGCGTATGCACTGCCCCATAAATGAGTTATTAATTTTGTGGAGACGAGATGCATGCACAACAAGATTGTTTTTGTTCCTGTTTGTCAATAGCATTGTAGCTACTAATTGAAAAGTTCTGTAGCATCTCCTCCGGGGTTTTTGGTAACACCGTCTTACTTATTCGGTTAGAGTTCGGTTATTAACAATACCCGGCGTTCGTTGCGTGTATGTATTTTGGAAGGTTAGGTAGTAGATGTTAATGGTGCGATGCTAGGCGTGTGGCGAATTTGGAATGCTTAAGTTTACCAGCTACCCTACCCTCCAAGACGAAACACGACAGCGACAGGCACTGAAGCTATTGCGGCAGGAATATGTGAGGCGGTGCTACCAAGACCCGGACGAGACGTAACAGAACTCTACCACCTAGTAAATGTTATTATAATATGTATTGATGAAGCAAATTATCCAAAAATATACTAAAATGCTAATTTAGTTAAATATTTAAATCAGGAAATGTCACTTGCAAAGAATAACGATCATCGAGGGATGCCGCAAATTGTTCCGTTTTCTATCGACTTTAAAATTTACTGTCGAAGAAATCGGACCTTATTATTTTGAGTAAGTATTTATAATCTATTAGAATTTTAAACATGCCTTTATTGAATATTAAATAAAAACATCTTTTTGCAAGGTATCTACTACAAGCCAAAAAAGTCTAAGCGTGTTCCTAGAATCGTTTTTACCAATAAACTCGTATAGATGGCACTGCACAAATTTCATGAATTGACTCAACTTAAAAAAGCAAATTATTTACTTATACTATATGTGTAATAGTTAATAATACTAATACAACAAATACTAAACAAATCCTGAAATATTTATAATATTTGTGTTACATAAATAGTATAAATATTTTAGTGGATGGATGTACCAAAAACGTACATACAAATTTTGTACTCATTATACAAACACTTGTCAGTTAACAGTTTACGCTTTTCATCTGCAGTGTAACTTGCTCTGTTAAGATATAACTATCTCTCTTATACGCCAAGTATGTTAATGGTGTTGATGCAAATCGCGTAGCTGGAATGTACCAGAACCTTATCCTCCAAACATGAAGACAAGATTAACGAGGACTGACACCATTGTGGTATAAAAAGATAAGGAAGTCACGCGATGATAGCAATAAGTTTAAAGTTAACTCGTCTTTTACGACTTTTCTGCAGTAAAACAAGGCATTGCATGGCTGTAAATTAATATAGTGCTTACAATTCTCCTATCGCACTGTCGGTTTTAGTTAACGGAAAATACATATCAATTATATAATATACAATATACGTATTATTGTGGAGTATTATAAAATAAAACAAAAATCTGGTGTCATAGTTAAGGAGAAGGTAGATTGATGGCTTGATTTATTGACGCCGGCTACCTTATACGTATACACCACAGCAAACTGTGGGTGATAGATGTCAAACTCATACATATTTTGTTTGCAATTTTTTCTTGGAAATGTGTTCCTCGTTGTCACGCGCACCATGTCACAGTTCTACCTGAAGTGTTACCCATGTAGTTTTGGTAGACATATGTTTCTAGACTGATTATTTATTAACAGCATACTTACATTAGCTTTGTATCTTTCAAGAGAATTAAATTCCTATAAAACAATACAGATAATACAGAACGAACCAAACGAACGAAAAAACGAATTAACTGGTATTTTGACGTAGTTATATTGATACTCTTTGCAGGGTTCAATTCCTATAAAACTTGATCAAAAACTGAAGGAACCAATTTCGTTCTCACTACATGTTTGATATTATTGGTATTTTGGATTTTTTTTTACCTCAAAGCCAGGTGTTTCTTTTAGTACAATTTGATAATACGCCTTTTATCTTATTTTGAGTAGGGCAATAAATTAACAAATCAGTTGTGGCAGATAGCGTATACTATATATAGGTGTTAAAATTTGGAACAATCCTTGATGCTTTTAACAAATGATTTTCCCTTATATTACTCGTAACTAAAATTAAAAGTTTCGTAACATATGACCATTGGACACGACTACAAATTTTTTTTGTGAAATATGTAGTCCAAATTATTCAAAAACCCTGCCGCCTAGGAAGCGAGTGTAACATTCAAAACGACAAACGACGACACGAGAAGATTTTGATAGAAATATTTATGCATGCTGTATCATATGCTACTTTTGATACACGTCTTTACATTGAAAATACTTTTGATATGCTTCATTTAACAAATTCACAACTCTAAATTGACATACCTGACACTATTCCACTATCTAAAACTTATTACAAATTTTTTTCTCCTAACAAAACTGTTAAAGGTTTATACAAAATTTATATACATATCAAGTTATAATAATAAATATCCAAGCTGTGGTTTAGTTTAGTTAGTTAGCTAAGTCTTATATTTTATATCACAAGGGTGTAAACAGACAGATGGATTTTCTAATAAAAAGGACAACCACCAACTATGAACAACAGAGATATCAATAGTGCAACGGTAAAAGGTAATGCCATGTGCATAAGTTTAGTGGATATGCTGTCTTCCAAACAAGATCACGACAGTAACAAACATTGACATTTTTGCGAGACTAATTGGAAAAGCGATGATACTTATTCTCCCGGGAGTGACGCTACGGAACACTATCGCCTAACAGTAACAACAGTAGTAACGTGCTTGGCAAATCATTTATATTTTATGAATTGGCTGGCAGAAGTAAGCATTACTAGGCCGTAGAGTTGACATCACTTTTGAGAGAGAGAGAGAGAGTCACATTTGAGTGACGCTGCGAAACTCTACAAACTCTTAATTACAATTTTAGTGACACTTTTGGTAAATCCATCGCTTTTCGCGAAATGGCAAGTAGTCTGTTTTACTGATAAAGACCAAAACCAAGAAAATTTTGTTTCATTAAAACAAATTAATCCCGTTTCACATAAGACTACATAAAGTATTTGATTAAAATCATTAAATGTAAATTGATTCACAACAATGAATTCAGTGCCCATGTATATAGAGAATAAAGTTTATCGTTTTAACAGAGAGTGGAGAGAAAAAGTGAAAGTTGAAGATCATGAAGACACGGATACAATAACTTATCCAAATAAAATTACATTCCACTTCAGAAAGAATCTATCAGCCAATGGGTTAACCGGAGAAGAGATCATAATGATGCCACATCCATTTATTCTCGTAACAAACCGTTTGTATTAACATACTTTTGAAATTGGGAAATTATAGGATAAACAAACTACAAAAACCTCTAAATAATAAAACCTCTTCTAAGTTCAACAACAACCTTTTATCGAAAACAAAATAGTCCAGACGCGTGGTAGTGTGTTTAATATTCTTTTTTAATTTATTTATTTTTGCTAAGAAATATTGTATAGACATATTAGCTACCTGAATTTTAAGCTGTGACTAGCATATAGCTCACCTGAAGAAAATAGAGAGCTATCGTCTTTTACATCGAGATTTTAACGCTGTCTTGCTTTTCGTTTAGTGAGATAGTAATACCACATGCATGAGTTACCGGCTGCTTTACTTTCTTGTCGTTATCGTGTTCCGGTTTGAAGGCTAAGGTAATCGGTATAATTGTCATGGAGCATATTATAAAATGACGAGATTTGACATACTGCGTAATGCATTTTATAAAACCACAGAACAGTAAAAACTATTAGAAGGGCTGTATAAGAGCATTTGTATCCGAGCCGCTGTCGCCAAACTCACACATACTATAAGTATATTGCTTATACACTATTAACGTAAACATTATTTTATTTGTCGTTTTCATTTCAGTCAACAAGAATTTAAAACCTAGAGACCGAATATCTAAACCTTACTGCCTTTTACTTTGCTACATATGTTATGGTATTTACTTCATTATGTAATTTATTAACATCATATTCTCATTTAAGAAAAAAAATCGTATTTTATATCACAGATGGCATTATTTACACTGAACACAATAGTAAATTTTATACCGTTGTATTAAAATTGTCATCGCAGTGCATTTCTTATTTCTCAGTTTTCCTTTTTGTAATAATTAGATATTCCATTAAATAAGTGTTTTTAATAATATTAAATGAAATTATATTTCCCGATGATATAGTCTTTCTTCTACTCTCATTTTTGCGCTCTAAGATCGCCCAAAACGGCATAATTAGGTGTATAATAAAATTTGGCGAGACGTTTATCTGCTAGACAGTTCTACATAAAACATCGCATAATTGTGCACGCTTGCCTCGCTTACTCCGCACTTCTACTAGTTTCAGTTAAGAAGTTCTGTATATAAAACGTATTTGTCTTTGTAATCTGAGGCCAGCGTTTGTATACGGACAAATTGCAGAATTTGTCTGCGACATATACACCACGAGACACAATGTTAAATTCAAGTATCTTTTATTATTTTTTTGAGCACAAAATGTCAGAGTAATGGAGGAATTTAATTTTGTGTTATGGCGAAATGTGTATTATTATAATATTATAAGGTTGGTACCAAAGAAGTTTATTTCTTTATGTAATAAAATAGCAAACAAGTAAACAGCCCCCCTGAAGAAAAGAGACAAACATCAGGTATAGATATCAAAGTTGTTAATGAAGCGATATCATGTGTGTTGATGAACGTAATGTCATAAGTATTATTTACAGGCTAACTTATTCTCAAAACTAGAATACGACAGTGATAAACACTGGCTCTTATACAACAGAAACAGGTAAAGCGTTAGTACCAAGCCTGGGAAAATTCTACAACCCAATAAATCGAATATTAGATTCTCTTAGTTTCAATCCACTTTTGATTGATATTCGTATATTTACTTACCACCACCTTCCTAGAACTACATATTTTCCCAGAATATAAAATAATATCCTATGTGCTATTCCAGTGCCAAATTCAACCCATGTGCCAAATTTTCCAAATCGAACCAGAACCTCTGCGCAATGGAGTAACAAGCCTAAAACATTCCAGATTTATCATATGTATTTGATATTTCCATTGTTATTTTAACGCCGTCAACCGAATAAAGCCAGCATTATTAAAACTGTCGGGGAAATCAATGAATGTAATTTTCGATGAACCGCCAAATGTATTTTTGCAAGTAAGAGTTTTAGATATATTATTTCGAGGGATTTTAATTAACTGCAATAGAACAGGCAAAGCGGCAAGGATGGCGTGTACGCTGTTAAAGAAAAATATATCTAATTCTCTTATCTCTCAATCTAATGAGCAGTACCGGTTTTCTATGCTGGGCATCGTAAATCTCTGAAATATAAATAATGTTTTACTAGCTGTTAATCGACAAACTTTAACAGCTTTCGCGTATTCGAGTAAAAGGCTATATTGCTGCTATCGATAAAATAAGTAGGGTTCCGTACTTGACAGGGAAAAAAGAAATCATCACCTTTTTTATTATACGGGTCTGTCTGTAATCTATATGTTTGTGCATCTGTCTTGACCCGGGAAGACGAGAGTTATCGAATTGAAATAACAATAATATACTAACAACTACAATTCCTTGAATCTGTGAAAAAAAATCAAAATTCTAAATTTTTTAATGTCATAGGATAGCAAGCAAACAGATGGTTTTTGTGATGGAAAAAGATCGCCAATAGATACTAGAGATGTTAATTGTGCGTTGCTATCCATGTGGTGAGGTTGGAAAGCCTCATGTTTAAATTTATTGGTCACCTTATCAAGCACTGATGATATTGCGGCCGGCATAGGAAACGTAATGGTACCAAACCCGCTCAAAACTTTGCAGAACCCTACCACCTAGTTCGTTGTCATGATATTAGTGACATGTAAAAGCTTTCTCATGTCTTTTACGAGATGCTTACAGTGACGTAGATGACAGGGGCCCGAGTTAACACTGGAGAAAGAGTTAACGCCAAAAAAATGCCTTTATTCCGCAAAAAACGTCTATTTCGACACTTTCAAGGGAGTCAAAATTTATATAGTTTTTCCCGTTGACTTAGATCTTCCAGGAAATTCTGCGGGTAATACCGTTTTATACTACAAATACAGGGAAAATCCCAAAGCTATAAATTTCAAACTAAATAAAAGGTCAATAATAAATAACTAAATAATCATATACTTATTCTATAAGACTGTTATGATTTAGAGTTTTGAAGAACAACGTATTTTATTCGGTATAATTAGTTCGTCCGCTCAGCCGCCTCGTGATCAAGAAGCCAAACATCTGTTGTTGCGACATTTCTTTCTACACTTTTCAGAAATCTTTATAGTCTATTTTTGTTAACCTGTTGCGTTTATTATTTTCAAAACTTATTTCAACAATTTGTGGCTTCGTTTGATTACACAGATCAAATGGGTGACTTTAAGACTTGCTTCCTAAAAGCGTATAATAAATTAGTAAATAAATAAATAAATAAATAAAATAAATTTTAAATATATATATTTATAATATTAAGAGTTTACATTTATGTATAACTTCCATAAATCTCTAACAGATGACAATTCAGTTCAGTAAATTAAAACAAAAAAATATTTTTTATTTTTGTTATAATAATTAATAATTATAATTATAAGGTCATTCTAAAATATGTGAAAAACTTTTACACAGTTTCTTACCTGAAATCATAGATATCGAGCCAAAAAATAGTGTACCTATATTATGGCCCCAATATCCCACGGAATATTTTTTAATTTTTACAAAACTTTCATACCGCCTTTACTCGTTATGGCATAAACTAGTATGACAATGAAAAAAAAAGTTGTATCAAATTATTTTTTTGCTCAATATATCAAATATATATAATTTATGGTGTAAGTACTTAACACTGTGTAAAAGTTTGTTCAACTATTTTAGAATGATCATATATATAATAAATAACTGGAAGACAATAATTCAGTCTTCCATTGTATCATTATTATTTTTATTATTGTATACTATTTTTTATACTGTGTATTATTTATATACAATATGAAAAATAATATATTGTATATAATTTATATAATTGTATATTTTGGTATCCCATTTTAATTTTAAAGATTAAATGAATGAATTGAAATGAATGAATGAAATAAATAAAAGAAGGAATAAAAATATTATTCCTTCATTCATTTATTTTTTGGTAATATGAATATGAGTTTGAATGACAATTTCTGCACTGCTGCTGCTGTAATAGATAGATAGGATGCTATCAGGATAGTAAATGACTCTGCGATAACAGTTTAGTAAAGCAAAGAACGAGAATAAAAGACGTCTACGTTGCATTATTGCGGCGTCTTACCGTTCGTTAATTATTAAATATAGCTCCGGAAAAGCAAATAAATGAAAGATCCTTATCAATAGAATTCAAAAATCAGAATCAAAGCTCACAATTAAGTACAGAAAATATTAAAAGGAGTATGAAAATAAATTTATAAAAATGTCGTGTGCAAATACAAAACAAAAGGTACATAACAATTTGTTTTCTGAAATGAAAATATTTGTTTGCAAGAATATGGGTGTCGCAAATTGTAAAAATTTTATCAAAGATACCAGCATATTCTTCTATAGGTTTTGCAAATGTTTAAAACGTGTTATAAATGTCATCATCATCATTTGCCTGCCCTTATCCCATTATTTGGGGTTGGCGCAGTATGTCTAGTATCCATACTGCTGAAGTTTCCGCTTTTATTTTACGGCCGGCCGCCTGCCTGACACCAGCCCTCCTTGGGAATGCTATTGTTTGTTGGGATAGAGGTAGGATTAGGTTAAAGGAAATGGGGAGGAAAAGGGATGTAGGATGCTGCAGTCTTCGGAAATAAGGACAGGGAAA
>DVYO010000010.1:0-13614 GCA_018236165.1 Emesis angularis | reverse complement strand
TGTGCGGAATAATGTGTAATCATTTATTCATTCAATTGTTTCGCATGGATGACAATAATTCCAAATCTCACATTAAAAACAAAGTTGAGCATTTGATAGAAATTACGAAAATGTTCCAGTAACTTCCAACACTGGATATCGTAGGCACTTGGTAAAACTCCATTCTAATGTGTACTTTTGAAAATCACTTGTACTGTTTTACACTTTTATTTTCTAACACTAACACTAACCGGTTTCGCGGTTTACCACATGTAGCATTGCAAATGATTTTCAAAAGTACACATATTCCATAAAGTTGATTTATTTTTCCATTAAGTTATTAGAACACAAAACAGCTCTTTTCATTTTAATTTAATATAAAGTAAAAATTGTTTTGAGCATTACAGTCAATCATTATAATCTCTAATTGAATCTTGTTAAAGTAAATAATATAAAAGGTATAAATAGGAATATAGAAGGTATAAAGGTATATCTTATTTTTATAGTTGATAAATTACTTAAATAATAATTGACGAGTATTTAGTTGAAACAATACGGAACATATATTGTACATCTTGAAGAAAATTTACGTGTAGAGCAACAGACGCCAAAACCACATTTTTACCTGTCTGTATGTTTCCGAATCACATATAAATTCCTGCATGAAGATAATTGCATTTTAAAGATATTATATTGCTCGAGTTCCAACTTAAAATTACCACAGCATACAGCCACACAATATCTTATTCCAACTGTTTTGAATTACGATAAATAGTAGGCCTATATCTGAAGATTGTTGATTTTGAAGAAAAAGGATTCAAAGAACACAATTTTTTTTAAATTTTAGTCTGTATGTTTGTACGCGCATCACACAAAAACTACTGCACATAATTTATTGCAGTTTTCATCGATGTATTGTTAAAGTTGAATTTACGCTTGGGCTGATTTCTATTCATCAAGCCTTATATTTTATTAGCAATCATTTTATTACAAAGTTTCCAGTTTAATTTTATCTCACCGAGCACGAAATCGTAAAGGGTATAATAAAACACTCTTCGGTTTTTGTGATTGTTGAACAAATTGCCGTTTTGATATGGAGGATATGCCCTTTCTAGGAGCACACTGCCTTACTGCTAGGCAACTCGTAAAAGGCGAGAAAAGGCTAGTTACACCGCCTTACCTATTCCTGCCCTAATACCGTCCGTATCTGTAGCTGTCGTGTTCCAACTAGGACAGTAAGGTAGCCGGTAAACTTATGAATGTGGCACTTTAACTTTGCCACACGGAGAGCAAAGCACCGTTATTATCTCTGGTGTCTATAGGCAATGCCTCCATCGTTTCATTAGGATAGCCATTTGCTTGCTTGCTATCTTATTATATGATAAAAAGGTCTTAAAAAAAGTTTGTTTTTTTATATCCTATGATATAAACGTTTTGAGTTGTTTTAAATTCAGTGTTTCAACAATCTAAAGTGTCTATAAATTTTAGTACCTATTAAAATTTTAATTTAGTGATGGATACGATGACCGAGTTTGACCTTTCTAATGACATTCCACGCTTTTTTTTTTTACCAAATTATATCGCCTTAGCTACATAATCGATTGGTTATAAAGTGTAGAAGCAATGTCGAAAAAATACTTTTTTCACATCATAGATAAATTCCAAACGAATCAACAGATTTTTAGTCCTCTCAAAGAAAAGGGTAAATAAGATTTTGAAATCAATCGATATATTAGTCTGAAAGTTATGTTAAATATCTGAAATTACCATATAGAAAACGACCTAATATTAATTTTTAAAAAGCCGAAATATTTAAAAGCGTATTTAGTTTATATATTACTATCATTTTACGCACTTTTTAAGTTATAAAATATAGGAATAAACAATAAATTAGTTTCATAATTTCAAAGTTATGTCCAAAAACACTGTTTTCAAAATTTTCACTAACTAATCGGTTCGCTAACTAATTTTAAACCAACTATATCGGCCAAACGATTAAACTAATTTTGATGCAATTTATAAATTGCACTTTGGTTTATTCGTTTATGCATACATGCAATTTATAGAGAAATAGAAATGATTAGTTTTTGTAATCAACCAGTCATAAATAAGTATTGTAAGTAATTTAAAAAAAACTTCCTTTTCTCAATAATAGTTTTTTTTTTTTAATCAGGAAGGCGTTTTAGACGTTTTCTGGTAAAAAAAAACGATAATAAATACGCGGTGAAATCAGTAATACATAAGCGGTTCAAAAAAGAAGAACTAATGTATTTAGTAAATAAAAATTATGAGATAGGCCACAACACCTAACGACACGACGCAAAGAAACTAAGTGAGTTTCTTCAATGTAATTATAGCTAAAGATCTTGGGAATATGAACGTGTAATACGGAGCCGCAATTAGGATTTGTAGGCTTCTTAGCTTTGGGATCAATACTATAAATTTATTAGGAGCGAAAAGTATGAACAAGATAGCTACGGCACACACTACATTACACTGGGTACATTTGTACATAAATATATATAACAACATACTTATGTATATACAATATACATATGTGGCTACATACACAACATACATTCATACCCAATTTGTATTGGATTAAGAGTATAACAAGACATTCGTAGTACAGACAGACAAACAAAACTTACCGGGTGCTTGCCTAAATCGGGCAATCACCCCTTGTCGATCCCTGGAACAAAACGAGGTATTTGCCAAATTGCACGTTCTTTGAAGAACAAATCAACTACCTAACTGCTAGGTATCTCGCATAAGGCGTGACGGACGTACACGTCGCTTCCATCGTAACTTTTTCCTCGTGTTGATCCGGGCCGCTTTCGAAGAATAGATCAACTGCTTTGCTGCTAGGAATCTCGCAAAAGGCGAAAAAAGGCCAATCTTGTCACTGTCAATGTAACTACTTACTAGGTGGTAGAATTCTACTATGTCTCGACCGGTCTTGGTACCGCCGCCTCCTGCAATAGCGACACTGTCTGTCGATGTCATTATCCCGATAGGAGCGTATGGTAGCCGGTAAACTTATGCACGTGGCATTGCAACCTTGCCACATGAATAGCAAAGCACTTCTTCTGTCTGTAGGCGATGGTCCTCTCTTACCATTAGGAGAACCATGAGCTTGCTTGCTATCCTATGATAGTAATATTACTAGCGAGCTACTTACTAGCTAGTTTAGGGTCAGCTGAACTTCTACAAATATTTCAAGATCAAATCAGTCAAATCGGTCTACCCATTCTCCAGATTTAGCGAGACATATACATTAGGATGCATGCACAATGCTTTTAATAGTTATTTCAATAGGAAAATAGGTATAGGTAGGTAAAATAGGTATTAGTGTTTATATGTGGAGGTAGCAAGAAGAAGAATGTACCTACTGAAAACGAAATAGTGAACGTTAATATCGTATCGAATAGCGCATAACCATAACCATAACCAACCGTAACCATCAATATATAGTTTTACAAAATATAGTGTTTTGATTATCCGATATCAAATACCAATAAATAGTTTCGATTTGATATTCATCAAAACCGATATTCCTACCCTGTGATCTCTAAAGCGGAACTCACGCACCACGCACTACGCACTACGCAGTGCTGTAATTTGTCAAGCGTGCTATACAGCGATGCGCTGCTCATATGTCAATTCTAAACTCTACTTACAACAATAAAGAGCTAGTAAACCTGCGCTTCAGAAGTTTAATATATTTTTGACACCACGTAACAGTGAGCCTTTAAAAATTACTTACGTCATATTAAATTGTATATTGTATATATTAAATTATATATTCAGAAGATATAGATTCAAAAGAACTATCAACATCTACGTATATAATTCTTTATCACTATTGCTACCGTGATTCAGTGTTGTACAGCGCCATCTAGATTATATGCAATAAAACTACAAAAATATATTCGATACTTGGAAAAACTTGTAAACTTGAATACCAAGCACTAATAGACTGACTAGATGCCTAATGGTATCACCACTATAATGAGTTAAGCTTCGAATGGATATTTTCATCAGTAAGTTTCATACTAGGACACAACAACTTTTCGGATTGCCAATTTATGGCGGTTTCGTCTATTAACCTATCGGTATCAACTTCTGCTTTAAAATATAATATTTCATTCACTTCTTGCTACCTCCACATATATGTAAACACTTATTTTGTATGCAAAAGCATTGTGCATGCAACCGAGGTTACAATCCTTTAACATAGACATATACATAACATAGGGTGTAAAAATGCGATAGAGGGCATGCTCCGTTGGTTCGGAAAAGTACAGCGTCATTTGCATAAAGGAGGCAGTTTACCACTGACTCACCCATGCGTATTGCAATATTCAACAACCTTAATCATTGAAGACATTTCTCAAGATACAGGATAAACAGGCAAGCTGACAACACACAACTCTGCTTGACACCAATATTGACATAAAACCAGGGCGATATTTTGCCGTCAATACGCATACATGCTTTGCAACCCAGATATACGGATTTCAAAGTCCCTATAGTTGTGTATGGTTTCCCAAAGTTTCTTTCGTATAACTCTATCGAACGCTTTCTCCAAATCCACTGAACTATAGAAAACCTTCCAGCCTACAGCCAGATGCTTTTCTACGATGTTGCATAATAAGAACACTTGGTCCATACATCCTCTTTCAGACCTAAAATGTATGTACTCGTATATAGCAACGCACCATTAAGATCTCTAGTTTCTATAGGCGATGATTATCCCTTTCCATGAGGAGAACTATCGGCTTGCTTGTTATCCTACACTAAAAAGAAAGAATTAACCCTTGTCATTAAAAAAAATGTGAAAGGTCACACTTGCTGTTGGCGGCGAGATAACGCCACGTGGCACCCCAGTACACCAATGAAGCGTTTCATTTTCCTTTTGTGTAATTCAAATATTCATTTAGAAATGTTTCAATTAAATTTTTAAAATACATTGTACAGAATAATATAATTTTCTTTCGTTTTAATTTTCCCGCGCAACAAACCTCTGAGCTGTGGCTGAATTCTGTGCGTCTTAACATGAAATAATTTTTGTAATCTGTAGTAAAGATAACAAAAGATAACCTAAAAAGAGTCTCGCTATAGTAGGATCAAAGCATTTGTATAATATATATACCAGTTTTAATTAATAACGTAGAATATTTCTTGCATTTTCCATCGTTGGCACTTGGTGAAATTCCCGTTTTGCTAGATACATAAGTTAAGAGGCTTTTACTTCACTTTATATTTATAGTATACTCGGTAAATTAAAAATGGTCTTAAATAGAGATACGGTTTAAAATTATGTCTGATACTTCATTGGGTCCCGAATGACCCCTAGAAAAATGTGCCAAAGGAGTTTATTAGCACATAAAAGTGGAAAAGTTAAAAACAATTTAAGATGAAAAAAAGGCATTTCATTTAGCGATATTTCATAGACTGTTCATATTTCAGAAATTTCAAAAACATATTCTCAAACAGGAAAGTTTTCTAAAAAAAACAAAGCTCCCGAAACTGTATTTCCATTCTTTATCATTTTAATTTAACGCTATTCTAATGGGTCTCCACGCAACATTTTTAGGTTGAGTGTGCAGAGTCAAAAGCGAGTACGAGACATTATTATATTTGTTAAGATATCAAATATATATATTTTTATTTGAAATATATATGGTATCAATATATATTTCAAAATATATGGTTAAACACGTTAAAGCATCTTCAGGGTGTAATGAACGCAATTAGTTGTGTCCATTCTGTAATGTGCTAAGCCAATAGAAATATATGTCAATTGAAATAATAGTACAAATAATTGTGATTTAGGAACTGACATTGTGTTTAATAATATTATTTCATTAAATTATAACAATTATTAATTATTTAAGTGACATAAAATGTTGGTGTAAAAATAAGAAAGGGCATGCTCCGTTATAGTTCGGACATGTAGTAAGTGGCAATTGAAAAGTTAACAAAATAGTTAAACAATACGAATGTGGAATGATGCAGGTACCGGAAAAGACCTAAATTGACGTACCATGATCAGATTGATCGGGTACTGTCCAAAGGAAGAGTCAAGAGTCTTCGCAACCGGTGCTTCTGTATGAAGATGAGAATGAATGTGGAGGAAGCAAGATATGTAAGGTTTTGCTTCTAAAAAAATATTTTATGTGATTGTAATTATATCTTTTCTTACAGAGAAAGTCAATCGTGTTTGACAGTGTCGTCTAAATCACAGACATTTTGAAAATTATCTTAAATATTTATTTATTGAATAAATAACTTTTACCAGTGACTTCATTTCATATTCATTGTTACAAAAACAAGTGCAATCTTATGATGTTTAACTTTTTATGATGGCAAAGAAACAGATGCCTCTACTGTTGTAAGGAGACAAACATCGTCTACGGGCACCAAATGTGCTAATGACGTGTTTATATAAGGCAGTATGGTAATGCAACAAGTTTAGTGGCTGCCTTACCTTTCAAACCGAAACTCGGCGGTGATAATCATTGACGCTATAGCGGCAGGAATACGTAAGGTGATACCAAGATGAGACGTTGAGGGATTTTATCACCTAGTAAATTTAAGAGTTTGATGATTTGTTTTGTTTGGTTTATTTATTATGTTGTTTGTTATTACTTAGTGTTGTAGTATAATGTGTAGTAATTTGATAGTACCACTTACGTAAAATGGCTATAGAAGTATCTTCTTTAATAGAGGTTATCTGGCAGCGATCGCTCGGTAGCAATAAAATTGCTTTTGTGTATCCATTTATCAATGATAATAAGCTAACAAGATTACCGACATATAGGGTGTGGATTCAACAATGATTGCCCCGATAGTTGTTTCAGCAAACGGTTTAGTAGCGAAGAGTCTCAACCAACATCTAAGGAGGCTTTCGTTAGAATTGTGGATGGAGGGCCAGAAAAGGCAGCAGTGTTGGGATTTGAACCCAGACCCCAACCCCGTTGATTCCGTAGTAGGTTTGCAAACCACTTGACCAGCGGCTAATGTAGTTATTTGTGCGGAATAATGTGTAATCATTTATTCATTCAATTGTTTCGCATGGATGACAATAATTCCAAATCTCACATTAAAGTTGAGCATTTGATAGAAATTATGAAAATGTTCCAGTAACTTTCAACACTGGATATCGTAGGCACTTGGTAAAACTCCATTCTAATGTGTACTTTTGAAAATCACTTGTACTGTTTTACTCTTTTATTTTCTAACACTAACACCAACCGGTTTCGCGCTTTACCAAATGTGGTATGCTAAATGTAGCATTGCAAGTGATTTTCAAAAGTACACATATTCCATTAAGTTGATTAATTTTCTCATTAATAATTAAAATTAATAATTAATTAATAAAATTTAATGAGAAAATTGTGAAATTTGATTGTGAAAAAAAGTGAAATTTGAAAATACGACTTAGGGCCTTCAAAAAAAGAGCTTACTTATCCTTAGGCCGGCAACGCACCTGCATGACGTCAAGTTATACATCTGTTCATGGGTGACGGTGATCACTTACCATGAGGTACCTCTTGCCCGTTTGCCCCCTATTCCATGTAAATAAAGAATCCGTTTAACCGCAAGAAACATATTATCCTCATTGTGTTAAATTATAATAAAATTGCAATCGGTTGATGACTAAAGGTAACGGATATTGAAAAAAAAAATATGAAGAGGTCTTTATTTTTAATTTAAAATCAATTTTACCGGAAGAAATGTCTTTTTCCCATTGTTTTAAATTATTGTAATATTTTTTGACACAATAATTAAACAACGACAACTCAGCAAAGCAAGTAAAATAGCTGTTACTAGTGATAATGCAGCTGGACAAAAAGAAATAAAACTAGAAGAAGCGCAACCAGTAATATGTTTATATACAAACAATTATGCAACATTTTCCACATCGAGTGTTCTTGAGTTTTGATTCCATCAATATCTTTTAGAGAGCGTTTTTCATATTTTATTTATTGATAACTTTAAATTATTTAAATACTTCATTGGTAAAATTTGTCCATAGTTTAACAACTGATTTGAATATAACAAACGTTTCAAGTCTTTGCTGTTCGTTATGCTACTCTTTCCGCAGTAGTGTCAATGGTTGTCACTCTTAGGTTCCGGTTCGGAGTGTAATTCCTTACATGTGGTTATGAATTTATATGATATAGTTTTAATGTTTAGGTAGTAATTAAAAATACCCTTTTTAAAGGTAAAAAATACCCTTTTTCACGAACTACCGAATTGAGGAGCAGGAAATGTGGGACCTAGTTCACGTAAATTGTTTTAAGCATTCACGATTTCTATTCATATTTTATACGGTAAACGGGACTTAATCGCGTGTTATTTTAATCGAAATATTTACCTCGACTCTCGACGTTTCGGCCGTAATGCAACGGCCGTGGTCACGAGAAGACACGTTCACATAGTTCATGTGTGAAAGCGCTCTTTTGAACTGAATCGTTCGCGAACTACTGTAGCCTATAGTTGTTACTTTCCATCAGAAGAGCTATCTGTTGTTTGCTATGTTATGAAATAAAACAAATGTATAAACCAGTGTACATTAACATAGATTGTTAACCTCATATAGTTCATAAGTTTGTCAAAAATTACAGTATTTAAGTTTTTGAAATGTTGTATTTTGAACACGATGATCTATTTTGATTATTCAAATATAATTTGTCAATTGCGTTATGCGTATCACAATGTAATTTATTTAAGCTCAAAAATTGTGTCTTAGCTACAAATCGATTGGATGAAATATTACGACGTAATGTCGAAAAAAATACTTTTTTCAGAGATTTTGTCATAAATTCCGAACAAATCAAGTGATTTAGTGGTATTAGACGCAATTTTTAAATGATGGGCTTGAAATTAACCGATTTATTATTTGCAAGTTTTTTTTTTTTTTAAATTTTAATATATTTTTTTGAATATAACTTTCAAAACGCTTGATTAAATTTTAATATTTTAAATACCATTGTTTGAGATTTAGATTAGCGCAATTTTAGGGTTTTAAATTATTGCAGAAAGGCATATCTCGAATAGTTAAAAAATTTAATAGTCCTTATAGTTTACGAAATGTGTCATCAACTTTACTTCCGGACGGAGTTTGTGACATCAGATGCAGTTATTTTAAAAAGCGAGCTAATTAGTTGATATGGAAATTATTTAGAAAACATTGATTTATAAAAAGAAAAAAAGTATGTTTAAAATTTCTCTTGATCTCCTAGGCCTTATGCCTAGGTAAACTTATGCATGTGGCATTTTAGCATTGCCACACGGAGAGCAAAGCAACGTTATTATCTCTGGTGTCTATAGGCAATGTCTACATCGTTTCATTAGTACAGCCATTTGCTTTCTTGCCATCTTATTATATGATAAAAAGGCCTCAAAAAAAGTTTGTTTTTTATATCCTATGATATAAACGTTTTGAGTTGTTTTAAATTCAGTGTTTCAACATTCTTAAGTGTCTATAAATTTTAGTACCTATTAAAATTTTAATTACGTGATGGATACGATGACCGATTTTGACCTTTCTAATGAAATTCCACGCATTTTTTTTACCAAATTTGTCTGAGCTACAAAATCGATTGGTTAAAAAGTGTGGAAGTAATGTAGACAAAATACTTGATAAATCCTGAACGAATCAACAGATTTTTATTCAACCTCGCAAGAAAAGGTGAATAAGATTTTGGAATCAATCGATATATTACTCTGAAAGTTAGGCTAAAAATGTGAAGTAACTACTTAAAAACGACCCAATTTTAAGTTTTTAAAAGCCGAAATTTTAAAAGCGTGATTGGATTTATTTATTTAACATTTTATAGTACACAACAAAACAATACAGTAAATGAAATGCAAAAAAAAAGTAAGGTACAAAAGGCGAGCTTATCTCAAAAAAAGAGATTACTTACAGCCAACCCGGTAAAGTGAAATACTTGACACTCAAAGTCAAGGCAAAGTGTAAAAAAATATAAATGTTTAAAACTATATCAAAATAAAAAAGTAAAAAAATAAAAACTTAAATATATAAGTTTTTCATATTACTGTCATTTTACACACTTTTTTAAGTTATAAAATAGTCAACAATAAATTAGTTACATAATTTCAAAGTTATCTCCTAAAACACTTTTACAAAAATGTTCACCAACTAATCGGTTCGCCAAATAATTTTAAACCAACTATATCGGCCAATCAGTTAAACTAACTAACTTTGATGCAATTTATAAATTGTATTTTGGTTTACTCGTTTGGGCATACACGCAATTTATAGAGGAATAGAACTGATTAGTTTTTGTGATCAACCAGTCATAAATCTGGAAATTATTTTAAAAACTTTGTTTCCCAAAAAAATTGATTGATTGATCGAATGGCGGTAAACGCGTTTCGATCGGTCAAGCGGTTCAAAAATTATGAGATGTTTACCTACACTCATATTATACACATAAGTAAAGATATATACATACATACTAACATCTTCGTGCAAATAGTTGGGAAAGGTTTCTAGGAACACAAAACGGCGATCTCCGCAAATCAGGGTGAAATCCGTAAACTATTTTAGCATATGCATTAGCGGGTTCTTAAAAAGAAGACCGAATGTATTTAGTAAATAAAAGTAAATAAAAATATAAGATAGGCCACAAAACCTAACGACGCGACGCAAAGAAACTATGCCAGTTTCTTCTATGTAATTATAGCTAAAGATCTTGGGAATATGAACGTGTAATACTAGCCACAATTCGGATTTGTAGGCTTCTTAGCTTTGGGATCAATACTACAAATTTATTAGGAGCGAAAAATATGAACAAGATAGCTATGGCACACAAATGTACATACATATATATAACACCATACATATTGTACATACAATATAAATATGTGGCTACATACACAACATACATTCATTCCCAATTTATATTGGATTACGAGTATAACAAGACATTCATAAAACAGACAAACAAAACTTACCGGGTGCTTGCCTAAATTGGGCAATCACCCCTTGTCGATCCCCTGGAACAAAACTAGGTATTTGCCAAATTGCACGTTCTTTGAAGAACAGATTAATTACCTAACTGCCAGGTATCTCGTAAAATGCACGCACAATGCTTTTAATAGTTATTTTAATAGGAAAATAGGTATAGGTAGTTAAAATAGGTATAAGTGTTTATATGTGGAGGTAGCAAGAAGAAGAATGTACCTACTGAAAACGAAATAGTGAATGTTAGTGTCGTATCGAATAGCGCATCGGTCTTGTTTGACAGCAACCATCAATATATAGTTTTACAAAATGTAGTGTTTTGAGTATCCGATATCAATAATCAATATATAGTTTCGATTTGATATTCATCAAAACCGATATTCCTACCCTGGGATTTCTAAAGAGGAACTCACGCACTATGCAACACGCAGTGCTCTCAAGCGTGCTATACAGCGATGCGCTGATCTTCTCTTAACTGTACTTGCAACAATTAAGAGCTAGTATACCCGCGCTTCAGATGTTTCACAAGTTATTGACACCACCAAACAGTGAGTCTATAAAAATTAATGTTATTTTTCAAGTTTAAGCCAGATATTTGACTTTGATAACATCTACGTATGTAATTCTTTATCACTATTACTACCGTGATTCAGTGGTGTACAGCGCCATCTAGATTGCATAATTTATAATAGTTTTAAACATTTCCCCTTATGTTGATTCGAGCACCTTTTGAAGAATGGATCAACTGCTTTGCTGCATATCGTAAAAGGCGATAAAAGTCCAATACTTGTCACTAACAATGTGACTACTTACTTGGTGGTAGAGTTCCGCTACGCCTAGACCCGGTCTTGGTACCACCGCCTTAGGTAAGTGTATATTCTTGCCGCAATAGCGTCAGTACTTGTCGTTGTCGTGTTCCGTCTTGGGGGGTAAGTTATTCCAACCTCGCCACACGGGTAGCAATGCACCATTAAAATCTCTGGTGTCTATAGGCGATTGTCTCTTTTCATCGGGAGAACCATCTGCTTGCTTGCTAACCTATGATATATAAAAAAAGTTATAAATCGAATAGTTATAGTGAAATGTGACAAAAAAATTATATACGACGCTGTAGACTTACACCAAGTGCCGTCGACACTATCGATATATTTTTAAACTCGTTCGCCACTAGTTCATATAAATACTTCGTGGTAATTAACTGTGCGTTTACACTTGTAATAAAATTCAAACAAACTACAGTACCCGGCGATAAATAATGTATCTTTGGAAAGAGACAACCGGCTGATTTCGGCTTTGTAGAGGGTTATCTCTGTCGCACGAAATACTATTAGTCAAAAACAGTCCAGTATCTTTAGGAGCTGTAAAACCATAATGATTTACTTTTTCATAAAGTCAAAGTCAAACCATTTATTGTCAAATCTAATTATACATATATTAAATTTGTCAATAAATGGTTTGACAACTACTTAAAAATAATAACTAGACTTAAAGATAGTATTTCTTTTTTTTAGATTTTATCTTAAATCATTTTGTTCTATAACTGGTGTCTCTAGGTTGGGGTAGTATAAAACAAAAAAATCCATGTCGTCATATTGTTTACGTATTTGTTTATCTTGATATTCTCAATATTCCATTTCAGTATCTGTGCTCTCAATGAAGCCAGTGTCACTGTCACTACCAGCCGTATTTATCACTAGTCTCTCCGTGTAATTGTCTAAGCCGTGTTCAATTCTACCAATATAGTGCGTTACAAATATAGTTTGCAAAAATATAAATGATGGTTGGTTATGTCATACTCGTGATACATACAATCAAAATCAAAATCAATAAATTATTTATTCACTAAAACTTTACAAGTTATTTTGACGCGTCTACATATTTTTTTTAAGCTACTACCGGATCGGAATCGCGGCCACACACTGAGAAGATCCAGCGGAAGAAACTCAGCGGGCTTGTCTTTTTTTTTTTATAAACACCTTATTTCTAAATAAATATGGTAAGGCGGTGGTACCAGTCGTAGCAGAAATCTACCACCTAGTACGTAGTCATGTTGCAATGCACTAGCTTTTCTCGCCTTTTACGAGGTGCCTAGCCGCAACGCAGTTGAACTACTCCACGACGAGCCGGATTAAACACGAGGTTATTAAGTACGTTATATTTGGAGCCATAAACAAATCATCTATAACTCCAAATACAACGCAAAATGTATATTGCTAATGGTATAACGGAACCAGTTTCGACATAGATTCATAAAGTCCTGGTTTCGGATCTAGGGTACATATAAATACTATTTTTTATATTATAGGATAGCAAATGAGCAGATGGTTCCCCTAACGGTAAGAGATAACCAATGCCTATAGACATCAAATGTTAATTGTGCGTTGCTATCCGTATGATGACGTTGGAGTTGACACATGTATAAGTTTACCGGCTACCTTACATTACAAACAGGAGCACGATATACGCAAGGCGGTGGTACCAAGCCCGGTCGAAATTTAGCATTACTCTACCACCTAGTTGTTAGTCATGAAATTAGTGGAAAGGTTTAGCCTTTTGTTGCATTAGACGAGATGTCTAACAGCAAAGTAGTTGATCTATTCTCCTAAAGGGGCCCGGATCAACTAGAGTTAACC
>DVYO010000009.1:0-14434 GCA_018236165.1 Emesis angularis | reverse complement strand
CTTTCTATATTGTATGTGATTATTCTTCTTTTTGAATTATTCAATACAAGCCGTGTCAACATTTTCCTTTATTTCAAAAAGTCTTTGTATTAAAAATATATCTACATAAAACTTAATTAGAGTACAAAGTAAAAAACAAAATTTTCATGTTGGTGTCCACAAAAAGGCAGGAAGATGTACAATCAGTGCACACACGATTATCTGAAGATAATTAATACCACGTGATAGTTGGTAAGCCTATCGCCAACTGGGCCCTTATCCAATCCTGGTTGTCTTTGTCTTTATCAAAAACTGGTAAAACACATTTGAGAACTCCGAGTTTCAAACTCGAGACCACATGTATACGCCGACCCTGAACGATACATTTCAGGGGATCGTAAAATGAAATATATAAAAACAAATATTAATTTTAAATTTTGAGTATTTGATTTTATTCACATTGGCACATACTTATCACACATAAGAATGTGATTGATTAGCCCTTTAAGATGTACATAATTAATGTACAATGTGCACATATTGTCTATGTCTTAATCTTATATTACGTTAAACCACTAACATGCTGGCACAATCATAACTACATTGAAGGATTTAGGACCACTGCTTTATCTTTTCCTTTGATCGTTCGTAGTATTTGGAATCGACTTGTCATACTTTTTGATTCATTTATTTTTGTAACTACGTAGCATCATGCGATTCGTCGACACTGCGGTCAAAAATAATGCATAGGTTTACCGGCTACTTCCAGTCATTTGTTTTTATTCATTGCCATTTAGAGGACAAGACTGGCGAGACTGGCAAGAGAGTAAATATTATACGTGTATAAATTTATCCCGATATTTTTATATGGCGATGATGGGTTTTCATGTAAGGTGTCTTTAGGTGATGGTTGTATTGTTCCACAAGAATAATCAGAGAGCAATCTGGTTCTTTATTATACTATGATATATAAATAGCTCATTCTTAACAAAGTCGTGTAGCTGTATTTCCCATGAAATTAAAGGTACAATAGAAACGTTCTTTGAATGCGAGATAGACATTTCTTTACTTTATAAGTGTGAGTCATTCGAGTCTTAATCTTATTATGCGTTATTCCAAATGACAAACAATATTCAATATAACTATGAACTAGTGTTGCCCGTAAACATTCTAAAATTAAGATAAACATGCAAGCATTTCCTAAGCGAGAAGAGATCTCTCATTTACATTACAAAAATATGGACTGAGTACAGAAATAATAAATAGTAACATTGAAAATGCTTATTGTTTGTTATATTGTTAGATTATTGTGTTGTAATGTTTACTAAATATTGTGTCGCGTGAATTACAAATTTATCTTCCAATTTATATTGGTTCAATATTGTTTATCTTTAATAGCATGTGGATAAATTTGTATTGCGTTGATACCAATTTATTTTATAAATTCATTACTGTATACATTCCACAAACTTTATGATTATGTTATTATTTTTATACTTTATGTTATACAGGTGTGGTTAAAAAATTTAACCTAACTATAATAGCAATAAAAATAAATGATGATTATATTACCAGTATATTGTGAGGATAGACGCATAAATACAATAATTCAAAATATTTTCGCATAAGGTTGTATCCACAAATTATATTTTCTGTTAGCTCGATCATCAAATATTTTCAGCAGAATTTATTAAAAATTTATGATATTTTAAATACCTCGAGGAGTGTTTTGTTTCCTAGCACACTTTATATTTGTCGAAATAAAAAGTGTGTTAAGTTTCTTTTGTGGAGCAAAAGAGAATAAATTGCTTTTGTAAAATTTTATTATAAAATAAAATTTTACGAAAGCGTTATTATAAATTTTGGTTTTTCGTCAATGGCATGCAAACTTTTGTATTAAAAAGTACAAGAATGTCACTATAAATAATAAAACCAACGCAAATTGTTTTACCTTTTCATTTTTATTCGATTATTGAGTTGCTTGGGAATTAGGATGACTATTTAGGAATGACTGCTTTATAAAAGTTCGATACATGTTATTTTCGCTAACAATTTAATTATCTGACGTACGTAAACAACTTCACGATCCAATATATTAATATTAAAGAGTATTAAGCAATGAATATGCTAATTCCAAAGCGTTTTTTAAACTGGCAATATGAAAAACTGCAAAATATTTTCTCTGACAGATATGACAGCCTATATATAAAATTGACATATTTTTGTCATTGAAAGATTTATTTGAATACTAATATAGGACCGAAGTCACTTTTCTCTACCACATACTTACCACAGTGGTAACTTTGCGATAAATATCCAGAAAAACTTCATGAAATGTTGTGTGGATATTTATCGTAAGAAAGAAAAGCAACAAACACCACTAGAAAATCCTTCGAATAATAACAAAACGTAAGTGTGAGTAGCTTAAAAGTGAGTTGTTGGGATGAACTCTCAATTACTAAGAATTTAAATGTGTTAATTTCTGTTATAACTGGGGTTTGTAATAACACTATTAAGCTGAGAAATATATATATTACTTCTACACATTAAGGTAATTTTGCGTAATAATACATTCAAAACATCATTATCATTTATGAAAGACATACACACGGACACTGTTATTTAATAAATCTCATTCATTTATTAAAAATAAATTCAATTCAAAAAAAAATCTCATTCATTCCCTATTTCTTACTTATTTATTCTAAGTCATAATTACTAAGGAAAATAAATTATTAATATTATTAAAAATACAGTTATCTCACTCTTTTAAATATATAGAAAAACACATTATGCCATATATATATACATAAAATTAATTTTGGAAATATTTCTATGAGTGTATTTTGGTGTAATTTAAAACGTAAAACATAATAATTGTTTGACAATACAATGTTTAACTTTACGTTTATTTTATCTTTAGTTTCGTTTATTTCATTAAAGTAACATTTTTAACAAATAAGCCAAAAGGCAATTTATATTTAACTAAATTAAGAACTTTATTTTTTTATGGTGCTCCTTTAATTTAAAGAGGCTGAATGTTACCTTTCTGTATTAAAAACATTCTATCTGTTTTAAACATACACATAAATTTATGATTTCTTAGAAATGTAACGCAAATATGCCTTGTATTTTTCGGGACTAGAACGGCAACGATGAAAAACGATCCACGGCGTTCGGTTTCATTTTTATTTCATTACTTTTTTGTTAAATACAAAAAATAAAATAAATAAAATGTTATGATCCTGGTATTCTGTTATCAATTGGTTTCCGATTTTGTATTCTTCTTCGTCTTGACTTGAAATAGTACAAAAGGTAATTACAAATTTATAGCAAACGGAAAAATATTTTCGGGTATAATTCAAAGTTATAGAACTTACGAGTTACGTCCGGGGTTATTTCTGCGTGAATGTGATATAGCCTCCACACACAGAACAATTCGTTTGTTATCACAAGAATACCTGAAAGTAATAAAATCTTTATTATTGTTTTTTATAACAAAGATAAGAAAGCAACCAATAACATAGATGGTTCTTCCGATGGAAAGAAATAATCACCGGATATAGACACCAAAGATGTTATTGGTGCGTTGTAATTCATGTGGCGAGTTAAGAATGCCACATGCTTAAGTTTACCGGCTACTTTGCTCTTCAAACCGGAACAGAACAGCGTTGAACACTGATGCTATTGCGGCAGGAATTGACAAATTGGTGGTATTGAACCCGATTGAGACGTAGCAGAACTCTACCACATAGTTCGTAGTCACGATTTTAGTGTAACTATTTAGCCTTCTTTCGCCTGTTACGAAATGCAGCAGTAAGTCAGTTGATCTATTATTTTGAAAAGAGCTTGGATTACCGCGGTGAATTATTCACATATTTCTTTATTACCTGGTTTTCGTATATTCTTTATTATCTTTTTTAATAACCATTAGCAAAATCCTCAAAACATGTGTTATGAGGATTTTTATTAGTGTAAGTACTTAATGGTAAATATATTCGATAAAACTATGCTTAACAAATCTACAACTATATTATGGATTCAAAGTTACTATGTTAACAGTTATTTATGGCTTTTATTCTAAAAAGTAACATCCTACAGCTATAGATTTTACCTGTAATAGATAAATGATCCTGTAAACAAGTCATCATGTTTTAGCTTGGAGGGTTTTTAAAAGTGCAACTTGTGTTGCAAAAATTGTGATTTAAAACTTGTTGAAAAAATAGCGCGTACTGATAAAGACAGAAGACATATATGTATAGGATAGTAAGAGATAGCATATATTACACAATACATTATATTCTCGGTATTTGGGGTGGAGTGATTTTGTAATTAGTTAAAGTATATAATAGTACAGTACAACTGATAATTAAATTGAACATGCAAATAACTTAAATTCACTATCAAAGACACGGTAATTTATTTTTATTAATTTTAATATTAATTTATTAAAAATATATTTATACATAACAATATATATATGAGGTTTAAAAATATCACAACTGGAAGATATCGACGTTTTTGTAAAGTATATTTAAAAAAATCTATACTAATATTATAAATGCAAAACACTGTCCGTCTGTTATGATTTCACGGTTAATCGACTAATTAGTTTTTGATTAAATTTGGCAAGGAAATAGTTGAAAACTCGAGATCAAACACGAACTTGTGCGATTCAGCTAATGTCCTATATAGGTAAGGTTCTTTCAAAATAGGTGATCAAACTTTTATACATTGTTTATTCAGTACCTTTAACCAGATATATTGAGCCGAAAAACAATGAGATCCAATGGACAATTTTTTTAATTTTTTCAAAATTTTCATAATGTCTAGTTTTATTGGCATAAACTAATAAGAAATAATAAAAAAAATAGGTCGTTATATCATATTATTATTTGGCTCAATATATCATCGGCTTAGATTTAATAAAGACTGTGTAAAAGTTTTTTTACTTATTTGGAAGGACCTTATATTATTATTATAAAATTATATTTTTTAAATACGAGTTGCTTGGTAGTTTTATAAAATAAAGGGTTATCCTTATTAAGAACAAAAGGTTTGTAGGATCTATATGCATTGTAACTTTTGGGATTAAAATAACATGACAGTGTAGGATACGTATTAATAGAAGGTGGGCAAAATTAATTACATTTACAATGGGTATTTACCCTGTTACATCAGGGCACAATAATATAATTTCCATGCCTAACCCTTGTCCATTTAATGCTGTCTTCAGACAATGTTAACAATAATAACTAGCTGTTAAAATTAATGGATGTTTCAGGACAGTGTATTAAGCATTGTTTTGATGGGTCGCCATTTCGTGTACGTGTTTGAATATAATATTGTTTACTACAGTTATTATACACCAAATAGTCATTTACTTATTTTTATTTGAGTTACGAGTCACCGAAAAGGAGGAAGATTTAACTGTATATACGCATATATTGTGACTTAATGAAGTGCTCGTCGCGGAAGACGCATATATTTAGGTCGTGATATTAATAAAATGTGCAACCTGACCAAGTGCACTGCAATCTCGGGTTCCGTAGTTGCCCATCACAATAATGCGGACCAAGAATAGGTTATTTATTTAATATTTAAGAATTTCAACGGCGATGCTCGATAAATCCACACCCCAATTTAACCTTCAGTGAAATCTTCAAGAATATTTTACAAGTTGGATAACTATTGCTCGTAAGCTTGTAAAGCTTACTTGGCCTGATAAATTCGTTGTACTTACTTCTATTGTGAATGTGGCTGGTAAAGACTGGGAACACTTAACTGTTACAAAAAGAGTTTCCAGTGTAGAGAAAGACCACAAGATTTTTTTCTAGATTTTTCTATATTGTCATCGTGACTTATATATCTCAAATCAAAGCTTTTTAAGTATCAGCATTAAAGTTTAAGAGCTGAGCTGCGGGCTCATGGAGGGATGGATATGACTAAACTATAATGGTTCCTTGTGGGCTTCGGAACCCTAGAAATGAATATATAATAGTTTATTTTGTGTTTTTCCCTAAATTCTAGAAAATATTATAAACAAGACAACACCACGTCGCGTCTGCGACACCGACGTCTTTCGTGTCGTAGTGCCACTATGTCGACCTTTTTATTAAGACTACATACATGTAAGTGACTACCAATCTATTACCCCTTCCTTGCTTTGAAATGCTAATTAGTTTAATTTCTAGGTATAAACCCCACATTCATTGCTAACTTTTAATTGAAAGACTGAGAAAAGCAAGCGAAGTTCTTCGGGACTACTGGGACAATCCGAGGTATGTATGGAAGATTTTTGAATAAAATTTTCTCATTTCTCATACGTATGTAGGTACAAAAGTTTGTTCAATGATAACTTGTCGTGTCGTTGATCGAAATGTGAAATTTGAGTGGCAATTCATTAAGGTTTATTATTTTCAACAAACAAGAATCAAATCAATTAGCTTAAATTCAAATCGGATTACATAAATAGGTTGGAAAAAGGAGTCCAAAAATAATTATTAAAATCTGGGTGAAATTTATATAAATAGGTTTAAATGCATTTGTGCTTGTGTTTGTATTAGTTTCATCATTGTATCATATAACATTTTTAAAGTTTTGAAAATGGTCGGTATTGCGATTTAATTAAACGTGAGCTAGGCATTTGATTATCTTAGCAATTATATTATAATTGGTCAATTGTTATATAAACTCAAAAAATTGAGGTTTGAAGCGTAGCTGGGTTATGGTAGAAAATTATTTAGAAAACCCGACAGCAAATTGTTCATATCGACAAAGTGAATAAAGCAAGTAAAATAAAATGCACATTTAAATCTAAACTTTGATCTAGTTTCTGTGGTGTTCCGCAAGAAAGTGAAATGGTTCCATTTTTATTTATTACTGGTATTAATGACCGACAATAAAGTATCAATGAACAATGCTACTTATTTGCTAAAAAAATTTTTATTAAAAATGACATTAAGCTTAGTAACAAAGAATATGAAAGGAAAATTTATGATACAAATAATTGAAAACATGAAATAATTAATTGGATGCAAAATAATAACTTGTATAATATAATTAAGATAATACTATTACACATTTTTTAAAAATTTTAATATATATATATACCCCACTTTGCATGTTCAGTAAAGCAGCTTGTTTATTTGTAGTAAGACATACTGAATATTTTAAAACAAATGCAAAACTTGATGCAAATAATAGACATGAAAACAAAAGTTATGTACCACAGTCTAGACTTGCCATAATAAAAAGGAAATCATTCCATACATGTTATTATTTATTTAATAAAGTGCCTTGCGCAATAAAGTTCCTAAAAAAATCCTAAAAATAATTTTAAAATACAACTGTTAAAATGGCTAGATTTTTCGTCAATGGTGTAAATAGTATAGATTAAAATCATACAACGGAAATAAGTATAAATTACGTAATGAAATTAATAGTATTGTATTATCAAATAATAAGCACATGATTTATTACATAATTAAATAATTAATAATTAAATGTCAAAATAGGGATTCATAATAGAAATCTATCATTCTACCAAACATTTATAAAAAAAACGAACGATTGACCACATATGTAGGTTTTTTTCTAATGCTACTATGATTGACAAAAATGTAGTAAAAATAATACTTATAGGTGGCGGGAGGATTTCACAGTTACGTGATGAGCGTAACTTGCAAAAGCGAAGCAATCATGAAAATTACGTAACTATCGCTCTTTTCGTGAAACTGTGTAATTCAAAAAGAGTTAGCAAACAAAATGCCTCTGTTGAGCAATTATTGACGAATAACTTCTTACGTGTGACGATTTTGAATGTAAAGTTATTGATTCAAGGCGATCACACAATAATTGCAAATCACTCGCTAATTGCAAATTTTTGGTAATACGTCCAACGGTTTATCAGCGTCTTACTTCTACTTGTTGCAATATTATCTTTGTGTGGGACTGTGGTGGTCTGTAGTGTAGATTTTGGGGGTTGGATAACCGGTAAACACATGCATTGCATGGCACACCCTACCACACAAATAGCAATTTACCATCAACTATTGCTTAGGTCATCCTGTACTATTAGTTGTAATTAAAAGGACTACACTACTGCATTAAGTCATCCTGTAATAATAGTCATAATTGTAAATTACTAAATAAATAATTAAAAAGAACATCATAGGTGCCTAAATACGATGGTTATCTCATACCTGTAATGGTACCATAGGTAGCCATTTACTTATTTGATATGCTATGACATGAAAAAGTGCTGACGTAAAAAGAGTATCAAATACTAGCTATTACCTGAAACTTCATTCACGTAGAATTTGTAATATTATAATGGACATCCGGTAGTCCATGGTTCATCCGCAATATAGATCTACATAAAGATCTAGAACTTGCCGCAATACAAAAATATCTAATCTACAATAAGCAAGAGACACCCAAACCCTCTGGTGCGGGCAGCTGCCGATTACAACATGACCGCGACCAACAACAATATATTTAGTTCCTTTCCGATCCTGACGATCTTACTACAATACACACTGCACGATTTACACACACATACACAGGCGAAGCCACCGGCGGCGTCGCCCTCCATTATTTCGGCCTGCCAACACCCGTGACCATGGTCACGAGTTATTAACAAGTCGAATCACTGATGCCACTTATCCTCCCACAAATTGTCAAGATACTGCCCTAAGCCGAGGTCTAGTCTCGCAGGAGACATCCTTAGGGCGGGCTCTGAGCCCACTTAATTTTAGTTAATCCCTGGCTGAGCATTTTGCTCGCCAAAAAACGACCGGTTTCGCAGTAACGGTCAATAAGACCAACTGCTTAGTATCAATTCGTAAGGAAAAAAAATGATGGACATCCGTACAAACTGTCAGCCCCTATTTTTCATCCTTAAGGATTGAATTTTCACAAAAACTGAACTTTCATCCTCTATTTCACCGTCTTACGTGATGAATTTCGTAAAATTCTTTCTTATACCACTTTACATTCAAAAACAACTTATGAAAAAAACCAGCCTTGTTTTTTACAAGGGCTTTATTATTGACTGAGATGATCTGTCAATCAGTGACAACCAATCATATCTATCAAAGACTTTTTGGCGTAGCAGGGAAACAAAAACTTTATCTCTTTAATTCTTAATCAGAATGTTTACTCACTGGTTTTGTTCTAAAATCTTATTTCTATAAAGTGAAGAAGCCGCGCCATATTTTAGTGGGCTGTCAGTTTGCCACTGCTCGCAGTACGCGTGTGGTAAACGAATTCCAAATAATTGCTGCCATGCCATACCGCTTTGATTGGCCTGAAATGATAAGTTTGTTATACAAATCTTGTTACTAAAGTTATTTCCTCAGTAATTATGGAACAAAAAAATATAATTATAAGTATTGCTCAATGTAAAAATAATCTTAAATGTTATTTCTTGAATTTTTTGAAGTTTTAATGAAACGCGATTTTAATTTAAATTGAGATCATTAAATAATTGTCAATCAAAAATGAAATTTTCTATAATGAAATGAAGTTAAATTTAAAACGGTGTTATTTTTGGTTGATAATCTGCGTTTATTAATATGATTTTCATATTATAAGAAAAGTTTGATAAAAATCTAGTTCACATGAAGAGCAAAGCACAATTACCATATTTGTAGTCTACAGGTTTTTTCCATCAGGAGAACCATCAGATTGTTTGCATCTTATGATATAAATCTTTATTTGTTCAAGTTATACATACCAAGTAGGATCAATCAACACATTCTTTCCGTTGAAGCTATAAATGTTGGAGCCAGCCATGATAGCCCCGGATCCGTTGAACATGTGAGACCATGAATCGAATAGTACGTCGTTGTATTTGTTCACGATCGGAACATTTCGATCATGTTCCAGTTTCACAATTGATTTTGGATTTTCTACACTGAAATTAAAATTTATACTTTAAGCGCATTAAATCTGCAACTACCGAATTTCATCAAAATATCTGAAAATTTACCAGATCTTTATTAAATTGGCATGAAAAAATAACCCTTAGAAAATTAAGAATTTTCCAAGTAGGTTTATAAATGTCTAAGTGAGGTAGCAAACATATAGAAACAGCCAAATTGAGAATCTCCTTAATTTTCGACAATCAGTTAAGAAAATATATAATTGTAATATGCAGGTCATTTGATAATTTTTTTTCAGTTCCAGTTCTTTACCAAATATTTAAAACCAGCACCGATGCTCAAGTAGCCAGTTTACTCAACTTAAAATACGTTTTGTTTTATATATCATAAGATAGCAAACAAGCAGATGGGGTCTGCGATAGAAAGAAACAACCATCGCCTATAGACACTTAAGATGTTAATGGTGCGTTGCTATCTTGTGGCGAGTTCTAATGCTACATGCATAAGTTTACCGGCAACCTCACCCTCCAAACCGGAACACGAAAATGACAAGCAATGACGCTATTGCGGCAGGAGTAGTTAAGGCGGTGGTACCAGAACCGGTCGAGACAATGCAGAACTTTACCACGTAGTAAGAACTTAAATGGAAGTAATTACTTTTTTGTTGTTGTATTTAATCGATCTTCCGCAATTCTGGAATCAACTTTTGGAGAGTTTAAAATCTCTTTTATAAAAGTATTTTCCATGATACTTGGTCGATTCTTGCTTTGCTCTAGAGAATGTTAATAAAGAACTTAGTATAACAACACATACCTATTTGCCGAGAAGGCAACAAAAGTACCATTCATCCCCGATTCCATTCCTTGTGCGTGGCATTCGTAATCAGCGGCAATTCGTCCGGTTCTTTTCCCTGAAGTTAACATATTGCCTGCGTAGGGCACATTTAGCGCTATCAAGCGAACCTGGAGAAATATGAAATGATATTAATAAATGACAATATTATAATACTACAAGAACGATCAGCTAAGTCGTGACAATGATTCATTAGAGCTTAATAACGCTTAAAATTGCGTAAATGCCATTTAGTTTTTTAATAAAAATATAATGCTACGGTATATCACCACTTGACCCTGCTGGTCAATCGGCGGGACTCCGGGTCGCGCCCCGACAGGGACAAGCATTTATATGATAAACATAGATGTTTGTATTTCTGGGCTTGACCCTGCTGGTCAATCGGTGGGTCTCAGGGTACGCCCGACAGGGACAATATGATAAACATAGATGTTTGTATTTCTGGGCTTGGGTGTTTTTTAAATATATTTGGGTACTTATATATGTATTTCTATGTATTAATATCGTTAACTAACACCCATAACACAAGCTAATGATTTGCTTACTTTGGGTTAGATCAATTCGTGCAATTTGTCCAGAGAATATTATTATTATTTTTTTTTTTTACTGTCTTGAGTTTAAGAGCTCTGCCTCATTAGAACGTGGCGTGGTTGCAGTTTCGTTTTATTCGTGGCATTTTCGTAAATCTTAAAAAAGCTTCAGTTTAGATATTCTTTTCTTTTCTATATTATTTTTCTTTGACATACATAGCAAAGAAGTGCGATTTCTTCTGCCTCGATTCATAAAAATGTCTATGAACTGACTGTTAAAACGTCACGGCCTCTCGACATAGCTACTTTCGATGCTAGAGATTGCAAGCGTTTTAATGAGACAAGCCTCTTAACTTACTCAATTCAGCGGAACATTACAGAAATAGATTACTAGATTTTTAGATGAATAGTACAAGATTAATAGATTTTTTTGATAATTTCATTTATGTATAATCTTCTCATTGTATAATAATAAAAATGTGTTTGTATTTTACGCTTAATGTTTCCTTTTACTGGTTTATTATAGGCAGTATAATTAGGTAACTGCATTTGAAACAGCATTTTTGCAGTAGTAACTTGCCGAGTGCCAGTCAATTTAAATATAATGTGTAAAGCGCGAAACCGGTTGGTGTTATTGTCATGAAATAAATAAAACAGTACAAGTGATTTTTAAAAGTACACATTAGAATGGAGTTTCACCAAGTGCCGACGATATCCAGTGTTGAAAGTGTGTAAATAAATGTTTGTATATTATATGAAATAAGTACATATCTCCAGACCTGTATACCCGAAGAGGTAGGCAAAAGTACAACTAGTGCTCCCACGTTTAGCCAAAGATACTAGTCCCACATGGCATAGATGGAAAGCTTATCGCCAACACAAAACATTGCTTATTTTGACTATTTCTCTTAATATTGCTATTTTTTTTAATTAGCACCGTATAAGATTAAGATAAGTGAAATTCCATAAATTTAAGTTAAGAAAAGCTCCAAACAATTAAATCTATTCCACAGAAATTTCCAACGATTTTCAACTCACATTCGCGGTTTCATTTATCGGTAGACCGTCTCTTGATCGCTGTATAATATCTATTTTTTCGTGGAGGTTTTTATTCTATGCCCATCGTTGTAACTTGCCGCCAGATGAGACTGCAGAACGTGTGTTGGATTCAGCTAGTATTATATAAATAACAATAAAAACAGCCTTTAAATTTATTCCTAGAATAGTATTTCCCGACAAAACTTTTCTGGTTGCGGTCTATGTGCGGATCTTAGGGATTTAAGAAACGACAAAGATATATAGGGATTTCAGTGGAATAAGATTGAAGGCAAGCTCCCATATCAATGTGGCTTTGCAAACGATACGAGACAGGTGATTGGTGAAAGATACTCTTTGACTAAATAAACATTTGACAGAATATTATGTACATGATCGAAACGAAGAAACATTTCGGATGACTTATACTGTGTCTACTTAGAAGTTTGTAAAATGAGGTTTTATTAAATGACTCCTATTTTGTTTTACTGATTAATAGAATCTTTTATAAATGGTTACACCTCTGTGGTTTAGTGGTATCGGCGTTGACTACATGAGGTTCTGTGTTTGATTCTCGAGTTGAGGAACTCAAATATTTTTTTTAGTTTTATGGTAAAACAACGTTGTCCGAGATTGGATGAGTGACAAACTTCAAGCCTATCGCCAGGCTTGAAGTTTGTCACATTGTTGGATTAAGTATCTTCTAGCTTTTAGTGCATGCACTTGTAACTCTGTTCACCTCTTCGGGAATACGGGCGTGAACATATTTGTAAGCGAAGGAAGAATAAACGTGTAAATACTATCGTTACTATTAATGTCTTTAGTTCTGCAGCGACTAATCTTCGTATGATACACAAACACATGGTGATGGTAGAATTCCACCAGGTCTCACTCGGATTTGGTACTATCGTATTACTTACAGCTATAGCGTTAGTTCTGTTTACTATATTTTATTTTTTATATGTAAGTTAGCCGGTAAGTTAATTCATAAAATATTACTTTCCATCTACAATGCAATCAACCTTCTTAAGTGTTTATAATATAACTTAAATTTTACTTCTTGTGTCATTCCACAAAAAAAACCTTTTGGTTAGTTTGATCTACGTGTGAGTCCAAAGAATATACCGTTTGTCATTCTGTCAGGTAGTTCGTACGATTGGCTATAATGGTCATTACCATATAATCTACTAGATGGTAGATTTCTGCAATGTCTCACCGGGTACAGAGCCACCACCTTACTTATTCTTACCGCGATAGCGTCAATGCTCATCAGTGTCGTGCTACTGTTTGGAAGGGATGGGACTAGCGTTTGTGTGATGAGCATAGATGATTGTATTTTTGGATTTGAGTGTTTATTAAACAAATTTATGTGTTTATATAAGTATATCTATGTATTAATATCGTTGACTAACACCAATAACACACGCAGATAATTTGCTTACTTTGGGGCTAGATGCGTGTAATTTGTCCAGTGATATTCATTATTTACTCTTATTATTTATTTAGGATTGCGAGTTATTTGTAGATCTTTTTAAGATACACCATTCCGTATATTGTTTTGATATATATATATCGTAAAGTTTAGCTATTTAAATATTCATATATTATGTATTATATATGTAATATTTTATGTATTTATAAAAAATATAAATACATTAAATATATTTTTTACGATAAATCTATAAAATTATTGGCTATTTTTCTACTGTACATATTTTAAAAATAATCTTAATAATTATAATAACATTCCCTGGAAAAATTATACTGGAAAAAAATTTGTGATGAACACAGATGTTTGTATTTTTGGGTATGAGTGTTTCTTAAATATATTTGGGTATTTATATACGTATTTCTTTGTATTAATATCGTTGGCTCACACCCATAACACAAGCAAATAATTTGCTTACTTTGGGGTTAGATCAATTCGTGTGATTTGTCAGGAGGATACATTATTATTTTTGTAAGGTCTGGTGTATAAATTAAAAAATAATTTTCAATGCGTTTGGATATCTGTTAAAAATTTCTTAGCTAATTATTTGCTTGTGTTATGGGTGTTACTCAACGATATTAATACATATTAATACATAGAAATACATATGATGGAGATTTAAATAAATGCCCAAACTTATTACTCGGAGATGTTTATTCTTC